>DWLS01000493.1:0-29888 GCA_018246255.1 Pachliopta kotzebuea | reverse complement strand
TTTCGGCCACCATTATGGCCGTGAAAGCTTCATCGGACCCTGCGCTCGCGGATCCGGACTCCGCGAGCTAGAATATAGCTAATATATATATCTACTCAATAGGAAGTGAGGAGATAGAAGGAAAAAGTTAAAAGAAAGTAAAAAAATATATAAGAAATTTTAACAGAAGTGCAGGGCTCTTACCCGCATCTCAAAGAAGAACTCTAATTAAAAAAAAAATTAAAAAAAAATAGGAGGTGTAGAATACAAGTAAATAAATCTTTGGATAATATACACGCAGTATACATAGGATCTAAATATAGCAGTAATTCTCATGTTATATTTGTCTGTAACCAATTTGGAAAATATTTATTAGCCCTGGCTTCTTAAATTTAGGAGTCTGTTAATCACATTGAGTAAATATACAATACTTCAACCTGTATTTTCTAGTTATAGCAGTATGGAGTGTTTATCAAAGTTGTGAAAGTCAGTAACTTAAATGGCAGTGGAACCGAACCAGGGGCCTTGATTATACATTGCGAACACAGAAGCTGAACAGAGCTACACAGGCAGAGGTTATTAGACCATTTTTAATTTCGATCGCCCGCGCTTCTCAACGTGACCACTCCACAATAACGCCTGCTGCCTGAATTGGTATTCCCGGGAGATGTGTGGTGTTGTGCCGTGACTCTACAAGCGGTAGTGCCCCAGTTGGAAGTCACTTGTATAACATAAGTTCACAGGCTACAAAGTTACAATGAAGATTAACGTTAACTAATTCACCCTGTAATAGAGCGTCTGTACTTGCTTCCGGTTTTACTTATACCTTTTCATATAAATTGTAACTGTTGTATATATATAGATATGTATAGGTGGTTTCGAAAACGTTTTCGTAGGAACCTTTGTATGTGTAAGTCGATCGGGACGGACAGTACGCTGTGTAGGCAATAAATAAGTCTACTATACTTTATATTTACGACAACATTAAATAAATAACAGCATATATAAACAGCTGTCTATGTACCAGCCGATGATAAGCGAAATGTTTATTCTATGACAGTGAAGCCCCGAAAAAGCCTATTCAGCAAAGTCTTAAACACAAACATAGATAGTTAAGACTTCGGTGTTATATCAGTTATTGTCTATTTGCCATCAGCTATTATAAGGACGATTCATGCTTAAATAAACGTCCTCTTTTATATAGATATAATGTAACTTCACATCAATTTCAAGTGATGATAAGTGTTGTCAAAATCGTATGTTAAAAGGCAACATCGTGCATCTCCCTACAGCGTCATTGAGGTCCAGCGTTAGTCCGTTTATGTATACAATAAAAAGAAAAAAATGGTTAATAGACAAGTATATTCGATAGATAGAGGGAAGTGGGGGAAAAAAACACCCCACCATTCAGTGGTTAGGAAAAGAGGGAGAAAGTCAAGTAAATTCTAGAAATGTTTCTAATCGGACTCCGGGCGCCTGCGTCTACTTCGCCTCTCACCGAACACCTTTGTATACATAAAATTGCTCAACGATGTTAGGAGGAGCGGAAAAGGTGGGGAAGGGGGGAGGGAGTTAGGCAGAAAATTAGCTGTGTCTAGTAGTTATCATCTATTAAAAACATTTGATTGCGTGCCATATATTATAAGCAAGATACAGTCCCGCGTCTCACACAGCATGTACCCCACCTAGCTAAGCCACCTGCAGACCTCACCGGGTGGTCAGGCAAATTGTTTATATATATAGGAACGAGAACGCGCCTGTTTCAATGTGGAAGTATAGCTATTGAAATTGCAGGAACTGCTGCTTGTACGAAATACGAACTGTCCATATATGCTGACTTGTGCTGCAGTAGCCAAAGAAATAGGTCGATAAATAGTTCTGTGCTATTTCTATGTAATAATGACAGTTTAGTTTCGAGGCTCAGAGGAAGAAGTTACGTGAATTCCTTCTATATATCGTAAAATATATAAAAATCTTTAACTACTTCACACCTATGTCCCTCCTCGAGCTCGCTTAGTGAGCAATGAGGTCACCTTTAAATTCCGCGAACCCGAACACCGTTTTCCCCTAGCCACGTTCTACTTACGGCAGGCTCACCTTAGTCCTATTGTAACATACTGCGACTACAGAGCGAGAGCCGTCTAGTTTATTATTCCTATCATCATAAGTTTATTAAAAATTAAGCTTCAATAATAAATTAAATTTTTTATTTATTCTAACAGGCAAGGAAATTCTTCCGCCGCAAACGCAAGAACAACAACACTTGTGAGACCGTGGAGTTGCTCCACCACCCGATCTATCGCATATTTTACGTCTCCCACGACAGCTCCGATCTCAAGATATTCTCGTACATCGCCAGGGATGGCTCCACCAACGATTTCAAGTGCAACGTCTTCAAGAGCACTAAGAAGGTATGTTCAACATAGTATTTATTTGTTTATACACATCGTGTATAGGTCGACTTGATGCCCTTGGCATTATCTTCCACTCTACTTAGTGTGATGCAGACATATCCTGAAATAAGTGCATTAATAGATGGCGAGTCTAAAATAAAAGTTGAATGATAAAAAGTATACAGATTAAATAAAATAAATAAATACAATTATCATAAACATAATATAGATATATACACGTAATACATACGTATATACACAAAAACATGTACTCATACATACAATAAATTATTATTATCATCATCATCATCAGCCTATGAACGCACATTGCAGGATATGGGCGTCCCCTAAAGATCTCCACTCCTATCGTAACTGCGCTGTCTGCATCCAGCGCAATGCTGCGACCTTCACCAGATTAGCTGTCCACCTTATGGAGAACTTGAAAAAGATTTTTTTATATGATTGACACTATTACTATTTTCTACTATGAAAAATTATTAATTCTGTTAACGAGACGAATCTCATCAGGGCCATAAAAATTCAACAAAAACGTCTGCTGAGGAGTTAGAGAGATGGTCATAGATCCCGGAGATGGGTAAAGTTTTGTATATGAAAACCAGGCCCGGGCCCATCGTTGGCTCTTTCAGATGATGATTATGTTTTGAGTAGTTTGAAAAAAAAACGCTCTCCGAATATATTTATAAAAAGATTAAAGCAGTAAAGACATTATGGGTCAAAACCTTGTCAATAATCACATAAGAAATTATGTTCCTGCTATATTTACTATTATATAGATCTAAATGTATTATAGTTTGTTGATTGAAGACTTTCACTTTATATCTTTTATGGGACAGAAACTTGGGTAGCTTAAATATAATATTATAATGAATCTGTGTTTGATAGGCATACTAATATTATAAATAATATTGAAGTTATTTTACTAACAAAAATATATACATTTGTTTATGAATTTTACCGAATTCATCTGCATGTAGAGATGATATTAATTATGTAGTCGGCTCACACAACTTACTAGCTTCTGTACCGGAATCCGACCCCCGACCCTCGGAGCAAGCGAGCCTTCACTCGTAAAATTATTCTCATATTCACAAAGAAATTTTTAATGAAGTGTCTAAAAATAGCAACATTTACATTGAAGCCGTACAGAGGAGCTTTTCGGTTAGAATTTTAAATTTCACAACGTGGGAGGAGAATTTTGTTTCCGGATGCTTTAGCGCCCAACACCTACTCGTCTACCTCCGTGACCAAACAGCTCAAAATCTGGAGGGAGGTAAAACAGTCCGTTTCTTGAAGGTCGCTGTAATCCATCGCAATGTTTATTTTTAAATAGAGCTGTAGTTAATGAAAGTGCTGGCATAGTGATATCTATGATCTTGTTTTTCTCTCTCAATAAGATGCTGTGTAAATGTACCAATTATCACCACATTGTTAGATAGACATATTGCTCACATTAAGGTACAGCTAATTGACTAAACTAAATATATAACCTAAAATCTACCTTTGTACTGCCTTCACAGATAAAGAACCCATAAGTTAATCAGATGTAATACGTATATGACAGCACTCCAGTAATGAAAACACTCTTGTTGGTAGGTCTTTTTTGCCGGGGACCGTCTTGGTAGGTATATATAATGTGCAAATATTACTGTTTTCCAGTTTGAAGGGTGCTTGTGAATTTACTGGGGTAACAAAACTTAACATCCTACGTCTCAACGCAACGAGCGTAATGTAGTGCTGTGTACAATCTTAACCAGAGACAGGTTGTTATGGGCAGGCGTATCATTTACCATCCCGTGAACGCCTTACTCTTTTCTTGCCTAGGCGAATAAAAAAAGACATGGAGATAACAACAGACAGACATTGATATAAGCAGATGTTTAATTTAACTAATTATTTTGATATATAATTGAAAATAAAACAAAAAAAATGTTACAGTAAACCATAGTAATTAATAAAGATAAAAGATATGCCCCTGGTCATCCCCAATTGGCAGAGTACAGAGCAAACAAATGGTATTGCTTCGCTGTATAGTGAGGCTTATCCTTTGTACAATATAGCTGCCGGCTTTAGTCCCGGGTGGCTTCCATAATTTTTTTTAAAAAACAGTTATTATCCGTCGATATACGTCCACTGCTGTATAAAGGCCTCCCTTAATAATGGGAGAATTTGGGTTATCTTCCTTCGCGTTATCCCCCAATGCGGGTTGGTGGACAGCCAGAGCATCGTTTGTTGATTAGTAAAGTGCACTACCAGCAGGTGAGGATAGCTTGTGTCCCGTGAATTGTTGTATAAGACCCCTTACATCACTCTAACTAAAATATGTAAAGATCTTCAAAAATTTAGTATGTGATAGCGGTGTAAGAGGAACATCATCACGTTTAGCGAGTCATTATAAATCAGTGGGTTCGAGATCAGGCCGAGAACGGCGCAGATACCGTAAATCTCTAACTCAGCCGCCGCTGGACTTTTATATCCAATTATACCCGTAATCAATCGAACCCGGGCCGTTAATGTTCCGACGTTTAACCGACTCGTTCGTCCTTACCGCCAGCATTTTAATCATAACAATTGATTTCCGAACATTTTATCGGTACTCGTGTACCGATTATCGTTTCTTTACAAGATCCACAACCGCTGAATACTAACACTAAACTCAGCTTCTAAACTTTTCAAACAGTTTTTTAGATGAACTCGTGAAACCACTCACAAACAGACAATAATCTGAAACTGGAAATGGAATATGACGTTACTTTCTTAGTCAATAATTCACAAGTTAAAACTTTATAATATCTTTCTAAAAATTAAATATTGTCCTATTCTCTCTGTGATTTATCGGCAGTTATCTAACGTGGTAATATTAACTCGTGCGGCTTGAAACATGATAATGTTAAATCTCGTTACTTAATATTTTCTCTCTTTCGTCTTTCTTTATTCGCCTCGTCTTTTCTTCATCTCTTTATCTCGTTGTTTAATATTTTTCTAACGCGGTTATATTTGCACACAGCTGCATATCGATAAATATGGTATACGTTATCAATGTGGTGGTCCGATAATGATCATGGTAAAAACGGAGATCGTAAAAAGTTACTTAACAATAAGGATACATTTGAATATATATATATATATATATATTTGCTTTAAAGTAAGAGCAAGATATTAAGCGATTTTCATTAGCTATTACTTGATGATCTTTTATTTTGGCTTTATTCTTTAAAAAAAATCTAATTTGAGAAGTCAAAACTAGATTGAAACATAAAAGTCAATGTAGGTATGAATCAAATGGTCGTAAAGATTATTATTACTTTTATCTTTTATATTTTTAACGCTACTCCTCTTCTAATTTTGTTCATATAAAGAGAAAAAAAAAAATTTTGTTCACAATATGAATGTATTGCGTTGTTATAACAATATGTCATTAAACTCTAATCCTGCTGTTTTATTTTTTATTATTCGAAAAGATGAGAAGGCGTTCAACTGCTGGTAAGTGATACGCTTGCCCATATCAATGCGGCGCTGGTTGAGATGGTATAAACTGCGCCATCATTACACTCGTCGCTTTAAGGCGGAAGGTGTTAAGTCTCGATACCTCATGTTGATTTTTGATGGGCCACGTCCAGCGCACAATATTTATCTCCTAAAGCACAGCAAGGGCTTTGAGCGGTGGCGACGTAACGCAGACGGTGGCAACACGCGAGTATATTTATTTGCGGTGCGGGTGCGGGAACGCACGCGCAACCGCAGCGCAATCGCCGCGCAGTCACCGAGTCAGCCGCCTGCAGCTTCAGTAGTGCGGCGGAAACCGGCGCGGCAGATCGCGTACGCTGTGGTCGCTCGGCAGCAGGGTGGACCTCGTCGGTTACACTTGATCAAACTTATGTGAACGAAACAAATAAATCCCTTGCGATGTATAACCAAAAGGATCACGACGTCAAGCACAAAAGGAACGACAACCTTCTTAAGAGTTTGCCGACAGAAGTTTTTTCGAAGGCGCGGAATACACTAGTCTTAATTAGTGGTACTTTGAAACCGAAGAATGAGCAGCAACAGCGGTTAAAGAAGACCGATGATAAAGAAAAGAAAAATGCAAGACTTAAGAGTAGCCGCTCAGAGCCGGAAATCGGCGAACTTACGTCCAACAGACACAGAAGCCGCATGGATGAGGCACCACGTGAACATATCGCTGTAGGAAAGAAGAGACCCTTGTCAGTTAGCGCTGCCAGGCGTTATGATGACTATTTGTATTACTGCGATGATGAGTACACCAGGGAGTCGCCTCACACGAGGCAGACGGAGCCAGCAGCCAACGTTTGGTATATCCCGCGTATCGTCCTCCCTATTAACGGGAAGTTGAACACGGACTCGCAGCCGCAGGAGGTCAGCGAGAGGCCCAGAAAGAAGTTGTCCTTCCGCGAGCCGGAGATAGTTTGTACCTACGGACGTTCGCACAAGCTAATGGGAGCCAACAGCCTTACACGAAGACCAACCCGAATATCCCTGTGTGCCGACATCCACTCGAGCATGGACGGCGTAGACTCTGATTTAGATGTAAGTCGATAAAATTTTTGTATTTTTAAGAACTTATTTCGTGTACAAAAATATTCTGGATAAATAATTTTTCCCAAAAATCATAGAAGATAAGACATTTGTCTCAGAATTATTATTCGCTATAAACATCTTTATCCTAGGAAGCCATCGTTGCTACGGGCAACGGGAGTTTGTTAGCGAAAGCTTTAAAAATATTCCATCGCTTTATTGCCCACTAAAATATAACGCGTTGCTCCGTATAATGTATATACATTTTATGAGATAAATACATATGTACATATATATACATAAACAAATTACTTATTCGTACAAGTTATTAAAATTTATTTAATTAAGATTTAAATCATCATCATCATCATTTCAACCGATTTTAAATAACATATTTACGAACGTATTTTGTGTATGTAAACTTTAACTGTGCCAAATTTGATTCAGCGACGAGCGCGAGGATAACAAAGGTTCTTTCTCATATTAATTTATTATTGTTACACAAACACCTCCGACATATTTACAAGTATATAGTGTATATTATATTTCAAAGTGTAGAATACGTTTAACCTGCATCTGACGGTTTCTACAAACATGACATCTGTTCAGCTCAGTGTCCATGTGTTTAGGTCAGCACTAAAAACGTCTATGATGATAAATGCGATAGTTAAATAAACAAAAAAATCCGTAGATTTTTTATTTATTTCTCACATGTTCCTTTATTTAATTTTATGTTAAGCTTCTGCGAGTTGTGTGTTGTAAAACTGTGTAGCGATTGGGAACTTCCGTCCCGTAAGTGCACAATGTTTCTGGACTGCCAACGTCCCCGGCCGAGTCTAAACGTCCGCCCTCGGACTCATATAAAAATGCGAGTGTTATATATATTATTTTTACAAGTCCAATGTCAGGGTCGCGCCGAACAGCGGGTTACTTTGGTTATTCGTCCGCAAGCAAGTGAATTATGCATCTGAATATAATATTACCCGCATACTGTACTCAGTGTATGTGCGTACTTTTAACGAGATTCGTTCAGTATCGAAACACAAGTACTAATGATGCTTCATCATCATCAGCCGATAAACGCTCACTGCTTGACAAAAGCCTCCCTAAAGATCTGCACTCCTGGTTCTGGTCCGTCCTGCGCTGTCTGCATCCAGCGGATTCCCGCAAGCTTCACCAAACAGTCCGTCCACCCTCTGGAGGCAGTGGACCCGTAATATTTGAATCTACCGACCCATTAATTCCTCCTCGAACACTTCACGGAACATATTTTATGTTGACTAAAAAACAAATCTCTGGAGTAGCGGCGATGAGCGACCTCCGACAACAGAGACCTATCAGTGTCGATTTAAAGGGGCAGTGGTTTTACGACCACACAATTAACATATAAAGACTTGGCACAAATATCAAACAGTGATTTCATAAAAGAATTAAAACCTACAACACAGAAGTTCGACGTCGCTTGTCGAAGTACGTCTCGATCAGTATCACAACAACAGGAACACCGGTAGAGTATACCAATAAGCAGTACGTTCTTTTACATGTATGAAAATTATTATGCTAATTAAACTTACCGGATGCCAAGTCAGATGCAAATGTAAAAATAGAAATATAATAACGCTATACAAATATTGCTAAGTTCCTTCTATGCCTGACAGCATGGCACATATAGTGCACTGCAGCAATACAAGTATTATAAATTTATTACACCTCAAAAATAATACCTAGGTTTCAATAGATTATTTTTCCGGAGTCAAAGCGTCATTAATTATTATTATATTGGAATTTTTTTTCAAGATCAAAGTCCCTCAGAGCATGCGTTAGCCATTGACCTGCACTATTTCTGACATACGGACGTAAATACACCACAAATCTATTCAGGCGATCGTATCGCGAAAGCTTGCATCATTTTATTATATAAATACGTGACATTATAATGTGATTACATATTTAATAATTCATATCGAATAACAAAATCCATTTGTTCAGCTAGGTCGAATATGCAAATGCTAAAGGTAAACGTACCGCGTGTAAATGTTTATTATAAATGTATAAAAATTGTTTATTATTATACATCTATTATGCGGGAGTCCAAACTGGCTCTAGCAGTGCTATGAATCTCTTCGAGCTTAATATTTTAGGTTTTCGGACGGTGTTGAATCGTAATTCCGTTGTAAGTGGAACAATTAGGAAAGGCTCCGTCAATAACGAATTTACATTCAGGTCGTAATGAGCGTCCGTCGTCGCGCGATATCGCCCCCAACTACCGCTACGTCCCTTATGCGAAACGCTTAACTTATTATCGGCACAGGAGCAGGGCCGGTACGCTCGGACCCTAGTGTTTATAGCGGGCCTCGTGCGACACGTACGAAAGCTTTTATCCCAAACCGAGCGCACACGGGCGTCCTTGGGCCGACTAGCGACGGATCCGACGGTACCGACGGAAATAGACGGCCGACGCGTACGCGATACCGAGGTGGCCGAAAATTATTAGCGGCGTAAAGGTCATTGTCTCAGATTGACCGAATTTGGTCCTTCCAAATGTTTTATCATAAAATTAACTGTACATAAATATGCCTCAATCACTTTTGGCAACGCTAATGTCGTTTACTTCGTGGGCCACCCTGAAAGTAAATAATAATAATAACATATAAGCAATTTTTACATTTTCTGTTGCTCTTTACTTATTATAGATATAAAATCTTTAAAGCAGTACCCTCTTTGAGAAAATTACTCCTATATATTCGACAAGTCGTCAACTGTCAATATGTCTTTCGCACACGCTTCGAAGTATTCAAAGTCAATGTATATTTTGTACTCATAAATTAACAGTCACAAATTAGATCTGTAAATGGTGATTCGGCGGAAGCGTTAAACATCTGAAATAACTGAAAATGAAATGGAAATGTATGTCTGTAAGTTATCGAAAATTAAGATTCATGCCAATTGAAATATTTCCTTATGAATAATAAAAAATTTACTACAACGTACTGTGCGTTGTACTGAGTAAAGTGCGAAGTAAATATTATTACAACTGCCGCCAACTGTTAAAGCAAACGAACAGCTAACTTCATTAGTTGACCGCAGCAGCATGCAGTGGTGCATCCTGGCCACGAAGACGTCCCTGTCTCCATTTAATTAAAATTTTCTATCGTAAACAAATTAAAAGGCTCCATAACAACTTGCAGCGCTATCTGTTATCTATCCAATTATCAGAGGAAAAACGTATTTTGCACTAGCACTGCGAGTGATCCAAAGTGTGTTCGAAAGTACTTTTCGACTCCGCTGATAGGTATTAAAAACGGACCTCGCCACAATCCGATAACCTGTCGGAGATCTCCGGGATACCATTACCCATGTGTCAGAGTACAGAGAACAGCGCCAGCGGCATAACAGGTTGCAGTACGAAACCAATTCCGGCGAGGCTCTCTGTTCACGGGGGAACGCGAGTAATTAATTTGGAGTATGTACACGAATTGTATACAAGTCCAGGGTTCAGAGTTTTAGTGAAAGGGAGAGACTCGTGACTTTACGTAACAAATTAATATACCATAGCTTTTCCTACAATTTCGTTTGGCGGAAAAATAGAAAACTAAGCACTTGTTAGGAAGTTTACACGGCGTCACATTACGCTGTTGAGATTCACCACATTCTTTAAAATTAATAAAAAAAAATTATTCAAAAAACAATTAAAACTGTAAACAATAGATCCAAAAAGAATTATTGCTACATCCGTACCCTCACCCTCTAAGGTTACAACTTGCGAATTTCTTCAGAGAGGGAAGTTCTGTGTGAAAGTATGTGCTCGTTATATGTATTGTTTGCAGTGCTCCTTACTGCGACGGGAACTTTATTCCCAAGGTCTTCACGACTTGCTAATGACATAAATTTAAACACCCATCCGTGCGAAAATGTCTCGTTAACACGAATACTGCGTGACACCCCCGCACCCCGCTTACCCGCGCCGGCGTACAGGCACAGTGACGTACAGGATAAATTACATTTTATTCACTCCATTTTACAGTACAGTAACATACTGTGTAACACTATATTCAATACATTGTAACACAGCTACCAAGTTCTTGGAACGAGCATTCACACAACTTATACACACAATGTGTGTTTGTTGGGGAATTTTTCACAGGAATTCTTAAACTGAAGTCATAGGTATTTTGTAATAAAGTTTATTCGGAATCGGGGAAATCGGACAAAAGGTATACGGGTCGAAAGGTCAAATGAAATTTTGCCCAATGGTTAACCTTTTAACCGCAATTACGAAACACATTTATTACAACCCATACCTGAATATCTGAAGACTAAAGACTAACTTGTGTGTGTTGCCAGTGATGACGTACAGAACTGTTACGTGGCCATTTACAGTGGGCCTTATAAAAAGGCTCAGACTCACCCAAAGGGCAATGGAGAGGGCCAAGCTCGAAGTGTCTCTGTCAATCTCCTCAAATAGGAGATCCGTAGAAGAACTAAGGTCAACGACATGGCACTAAGGATTTCTAGACTTAAGTGACAATAGACCTGGCACATTGCACGAAGGACTGTTGATTGGGCAGTGAGATCCTAGAGTGGTAGCGGCGTCCTGGTGATCGATCTAGTGAAAGTCGTGGGAAACCGCTGAATGCAGACAGCGCAGTACCAATTTGAGTGGAGATTTTTGGAAGAAACCTGTATCCAGCTGTGGGCGTTTGATGACGATGATACCTTAATATTATCCAATTTTTTCAGCTTAGAACACGTATATTAAACTTCAAGTAATACTCTTATATGTATTAAATAATAATATCATTATATCTCTTATATCACTAATATATACATTGAACAATATATTGTTTACAATTCTCAGTTAAATCATCATCAGCCGATAGACGTCCACTGCTGGACATAGGCATCCCAAATTAATGAGGGGATTTGGACCATCACACAACACATTGGCCCGATGTAGGTTGGAAACTCTCAGTTAATTGAACTAATTCAATGTTACTATATTATGTTTATATTGATTTGAAACATAATAGAATGCACATCATTAAGATCATTTGATATCTATATGGGATATTTACACTGTAGTATACGTTTAACAAGTAAATAACCGTAAACCTTTTCTTGACTATGATAACCTGTGTATTTACACTGGGGGTGTGGTGTGCAAACATATAGTATATTCATTAAAGTGAATTACAGTTCCGTACTGACTACCGGTTGGGCGTCGGCCAAAAATCATTACGATGTTTTTCTCTCGCGTCCCAACAATGGGAAATCATTATTTACTCGATTTTCACACATGTGCACCCAAATAATTATATATGTTAATTTCGACCTACTTATATGTATATGTATATATAAATATACCTTGTAACTCTCGTCAGTATAGTATCCTTTTGCACTCCTTTATACCAATATATTTCTGTATATATATATGTGTAAAAAAATATAACATATGTACAAGTCATGTACACTTGTACATATGTTATATTTTTTTTGTTTAATTTACTTGTAATAGAGACGGCCGGTTCATATACATTATCTGGTCGCGTCATTTAAACCGGCACAGCCTTCCGGGTAACAGCTGGATTTAATGAAAAGACAATTGTTTAAAACTTGTTATATTTGATATAAACAATTTTTTATATAAAAAGCAACTGTAAATATAATCACATAATTTTTATTTATTGGTATATATTAGATATCAGGAAAACATTAAGCAAGAAGCTCATATTTGATTTGTTTGTACTCAGAGCCAGGCGATGAAGATCGTGCGCACGGTGGGGCAAGCTTTCGAGGTGTGCCACAAGATGCAGAATAACACCCTCGAGAACCCCGTGCCGTCCACCTCTTCAGCACCGGACCCGCCCGTCGGACAAGTTGCCAAAGGTTTGGAAACACGAGAACCTTCATAACCTACCACTGAAAGGGACCATGGCCCGCATGCACGTACGATTAGTGCGAACCGCTTGCGGGAACTTGCGAATATATTTGCATCGCGAATTCATCTTATGTATATATATATACAACAATGCTCGATTCGATTGTATCATATATTATTGTTTTGTGCTTTTTTAGTATATATATATATAAATTAAGGAAAAAGCAATTTTAATTTGTTAAACGGTTTTATTTAAGCAACATGTGTACCGATATGTGAATACCTGCCAATTGCAATGAAAGTATTTATTTAGCTGCGCGACATACGTGGACAAAGGATGCTTCATAAAAAAACTCTGCAGAATCCACCAGCACCGCTTAAAGTATTTACCTACCTGTTTTTGCGTTTTGTATATTTGAAGGTTTACTTTATACTCAACATGTAGATTACTATTTTCTTCTACGCGGGGGAAATCATGTAGATTACCAGCTCCAAGTCTGTCCATAGGCAAAATTCGCAAGGCTGTCAGCCAACCTCTAGTAACGGAGAGACACTTAGAAAAGAAGAATTACTGATGGTTTAAAGTAACATTTGTTTATATATTCATTGATCCGTTCGTTCCGACTTACAATTCGACTAAATGGTAGTCAGCTCTCTTTTTCACCAGCGCACAATTGATGCAGTAGCGCAGTTCAGTTTCTGCTTCTACAATATTATTCAAATATTCATTACGGAGCTACTCGTTAGGGAACTGTAACAATACCTACGCAAATGTTTTTATTCCATTGAGAACTTTTTAGTGATACTCGTATTGCTTGTTGCTCTCACCATAATGCAGTTGAAATTATGCTTAATCTGCGGTGTTCGGTTAGTTACTAAAAAAGCTAGTGCCCACTAAACTGGTAGAGTTGCGTGGGTGGATACCGTAAACTTCCTCTTCCCAGAACTAGATTATTGTGCGGAGTTCAGTACATTGTACGGAACCGAATGTGTGATACTATTGTACGTTTGCCTAGCTGCCATATTGGTTTTAAAATGATTCAGTTGGACGTTCGTTTTCCTGGGATCGAAGTGCGGTACGTTAACGAGTCGCGTTGTCGCGTCGACGTGCGCGCCAAGCTGAAGCGGTGACGTCGTACCGCTGTCCGGTCGTTTCGCAACCGCCGTCCGGCAAAGCGTTAAACTAAAAATGAATTGTGCCAAATACACAACAACCTGTTGCAGAAATATTCACCATATTCTTTGCCGTCAGCAAACGACCACACTCAGCGCTATTAGTGATGAACATTTTACATCCTGTCTGTAACCTAATGCATATTAAAGTTTTTCCTAGAAAATATATTTATAACCTATTATATAAAGAATATATTTTTGATTTTTATATCTGTTTCTTTCTCTTTCGGATAAAAACGGACTACTATTGATAGGTTTCCGTGGCTGAGACTATCTATGTCCAGCGGCTATCACCGCAGGTAAACGGATATTGGACTAGTATCCTACAGATGCCGAATGTAATCAGAGAAATAGTAAAAGATATTTCTTGTGTAAACATTGATATTAATTAAATATGAACGTTATACAGATAATAAAATAATATTCTAGAATTTTATTTATTTGCAAATTTATACGCGGGTTCTTGTGGATCGAAGGGGCAGTAAACAGCAACACATCTAATGTTACATCAAAGAGAGTGATTAACAACTTGTTTGAAAAAATATATAATGGACCAAAGAAAATATACTCGGTCTAATGGTTTCGGATATTACAGATCTCAATCAACATAGTATGACTATGTTACATACTACTGTTAAGTAAGAAATTGGGCGGTGTTTTAACAGTACGTTAGTCAATATAAATAAATAGTACGTGCAATTTCAGTACAAACTAGATTTTTTTTTTATCATTATCTAGCACTAGTGTAACTATATGTAAAGATATACGGAAGGGAGGTTTCCGCGTGTTACTGTGTGACAGTGTAACAGAGTGAAAATTTCAAACGCCACACGTCGCGTCAATAGCTCGTTACTCGTCTCCAGTCAGAGACAGAGCTGCGTATTACTTCAAAGTGGATCCTTGAACTTTTCCACCGGCTCGTGATACAACATCCATTTTTTTTTTCATTTGGTTAATTCATTCGTTACCGTTTCATAATTCCTATTCAATATTTACTGTGTTTCGATACAAAGTTTCCATATATTGGTATGTAAATAATAAAACAATATATCTATGTAGACCTTCAAAGAGCTTATGCGATACAGACTTTATATTTAAGCTTCTTTAAATAAAAGGAAAAGATGCTGCTTGTTATCTTGCTCGGCGGCGGAAACATCTCTTTAGCCTCTTAAATTGTGTTCTTTTAATATAAATCTAATATAATATGTAACAGGTCCGTTACGTATAGTAAAATGTGTCATGCTATTTGTATAGTGTCTAAGAGTTTAACAGGCGTCACACGATATTGTTTATTGCTACTATTTGTCATCAGCTTCATCATTTAATTGCGGGAGTTCCGAATCGGGCGAGGCGTCCACCTCCAAGGCGGGAAGCACCGAAGCCTCCGCCTACGGAGGGAAAAAGGAGGCTGTGCGGCCCAAACAACTGAGCCTGAGCATCCCGCCGCCGCCGAAGAAGGAAGGGAAACGTACTCGGGTGATTAAGATTCATAGTTTTCTCTTATATGTAATCCTTAATTACTTTTAGTTTTTGTGCCAATTTACCAATAATCAATATAGTTATTTTTTATGTGCAGACCAAATACTATCGTAGTAATGTTTGATGCCAATATTAAATATTTAAATCAATGTCATTGTAATACTTAAATATATTTACATGTATATTCAAGCTTTGCTCAGGTATATTTATAAAGAAGTGTTGAGAGTCTTTTCATACATTACAGCGTTGTACTTAAACAAACAAAAAACTTATGCACAATACATGTTGATGTATTGTACATTAGTTTTTTGATTTTTTAATTGTTAATTACAACTAATTAGACGCATTTTACGATTATTGAAAGTACTGTTGATAGTGTTCATTTCTTATCGGGCTAAATGCTTAATTAGTGATTGTGTTGTAAAAATAATAACAATATAGTGAAAATATGATGGTGGTGTTACTACTCCTCGTAGTAACACCACCATTGCCCATACGGCGCGAGCCAGCTCTTACTGAGAGTACTGCCATGAATCAAATGAGTAATATCATTGGTATACGAAAACGATGGGATCGGAAGTGGTGGGTGGTGGCTGGCGAATAGCCGGTGACGGTGGTAATCGATAGTGACACGTGTCTTACCGTATTACCAAGAAGAGCCCTAATAAACTTACTTTACCATTTGGCTAAATAACGCTAAACGGATGTTACTTTTACCGTGAATTCTCAGTACTGGTAAGATATATATATCCGAATATTATCTTTGTTAAATAATTTTCTGGTAATACCAAAAATATCATAAAACTTTATAATGATTTGTAACACTAATCAAGAGTTAACGAAGGGTTCTCCCCTCGTCGTCTCTATGGCATTAAAACAGTGCTCCCAGTTTTTTTTCAGAAAAGTAATTTAAAATAAAAATACTTTAAATAATTGAAAAATACATTCAACGTGCACTTTTAATACAAATAAAAAAGAAAAAGCATTAAATAAATGAATGGGATGTTTTTGAAAAAGTTATTTTTGGAGAAATCATGTTGAACCTGTGCAAATACTAGCTAGCTATCCTAGGGGCTGGGGAGTATTCGCTGAAAAGTAATTACTGTGATGGCTTCCAAACGACTTTGTAACATTTAACTTAACTAACTTGTTCAGTTTTGGTTGTGAAACGTTTAGATCAAATCTTGAAACAGACAAAAATAAACAGCATCAAATGTTGCCACAACACTAAGAGTTAGAGAGTCATAGAACATTGATCTAATGTTGATTTCTAGGAAATTGCTCGCATTGGTATTATTTCGAGTTATTCTCGACACTCAGCACTCCGTCGGTCGTCGGGCATTTACTGCGGCCTCGGATCGAGGGAGAGGAGGGAACGGAGGGAGGGGTTCCGCAGAAGACTCAATGGAATTATACGAATTCCCTCGAGAAAAAGTGATTGTTTAGGTAGAGGATGGTGAAGACGTAGATAGTTTCTTTATTCTAAAACGTATATCATCATCATCATTTCAACCGATGGACATCCATTGCTGCATGTAGGTCTCATGTAATATATATAGTTCTTAAAAGTTGAAGATGAATATATTTTAATCAATTGAAACTTTTTTTGTTACGCTTTACAGTATAATTGTTTTTTAATGCTTTGATAACATTTTTCTTCATTTTTACCAATTATCTTTTTGATCTATGATGCGGTTGTAACGTTTTCAATTGTTTCCAAAATACGATTCGATATGAAGTGTTAAATACCTGTTTAATTAACCTTTAGAAAGTTAATTGTATATTTATTCGTTTTCGTTCCAACACCATAAGTAAAGTTCTAATCAAAGTCTTAAGGGTAAAATTTTTACACTTCTCCTCGCCGCGGATTACTTTTTTACGGACTTGTTCCCAACTCACCGGTAACTAAAAGCCAGGTAGAATTTACTTTTTATTTTTCCACTGCACTCCCGGCTGAGGAACTAGGTGTAATGTAATGTTAATCCTCCTTCCACCTGACCAACCTCTCCTATAACTACTTTTTTTATATCTTCACTTTAAACTTGTGCAGCCGACAGCGCCGGACCCGACCGCCAAGCTGCCCGACCTTCCCGAGTGCGTCAGCAAGGTGGAGGCCCCGTTTGTGCCCGAAATCGATTGCACCACACCTCTCAGCGCCCAGCACCAACTAAAGCTCTTGCGTGAAAAACTGGAGTTACAGGCGCAGCATACTCAAGTCGCCGTCTCCCAGCTGCACCTGGTCAGAGAACAGCTCGCCGCCGAGCAAGCGGCCCGCTGCGAAGCACAGGTATTTCTTTAAACCACTTGAATGAAACGAGTAGTTATTGTTATATAAAAAAAATAATAAATTTAATAAGCAGTTTGATATTTGAACCGTATGGTTTTATAAGTATCAATGAAACCAGATTATACATAATTTCTCCTAATTCGACTAATACCTTCGCGACTAAATAAAAAGCTCTTGTACAAAAGCTCGTCATGAGTATGCATTGATACTCACGCAACTGTAACCTTGCAGGCTCGCACTCACCAATTGCTGCTTCATAACAAGGAGCTTCTGGAGCACATCGCAACCCTGGTGGCGCATCTCGAGCAGAACGAGAAGGAGTTCGTTCGGCCAATAAGCGCTGAACACCTGACGCTTCTGCCGCAGGTAAATATTTTCACTTTAATTCAAATCTCGCAGCTTCGTTTTTGCTTGTGAGCATGTTCATTGTGATTTTTTTTATCACACTTTTGATTTATTTTAATACCTTGAATGCCGTACCTTTATATGTGCTTAGTGAATGTACTATGTTCGTTATGATTCGTTGTCATATAAACATTTGCGATATTCTTTAAAGTGCACTCTGGCCGACCGCCTCTCGACAAGCTTCCTGTGCGACGTTTAATGGGACAGCGATGATAAGTTATATTCATTCCCCAGTTACACGACGCAATATGTATCAGATAAAACAGCAATAACACATTTTATGTTAATGGATTTCGTCATTATAAACCTAGAATGAATCTTGAATAAGATCCAGTTCAATTTTCTATAAAATTAATTATTCGCAAGTAGGCGGAAAACATTTTCCAACACCGAAGTTCCGGCTAAACTAACTACTGTCCTCTGTTATACTTCCTTACAACTCGTCTTTGTCAATATTTCCATTCCCCCGCGAGCTTCTTCGTAGAACTATTCTTACAAACTTTGAGAAGTAAACAAATTTCTCTCTGATTTACTACTGCGATTAATTATAATTGAACTATTTCGAAATTGTGTTTAATACATTTTTTATTTATTTGTTTTCCATTTATATACTAGGGAGACAGGCAAAGAGAGACTGGAAACATTTTTCAAACAGTTCTCCTCCTGCAACTTTCAACCAATTTTCAAAAAAAAATTTTCTAGTCCTCTTCAGGCATTTCTTCCTCAACCTTTTGGAACATTGATATTGCATCTTTCGGTGATGAAAATTGTACCCCTTTATTCTGATTTAACCTAAGGAAAAAGTCACAAGGAGCAAAATCTATTAATTTAGTCTAGTATTTGCTTTTCTCAATAAATCAGTCCTGTAAACTATTGATACTCCGTTATTTTGTAAAGATGCTGAAACAATGGTTGTCTACCTGAAAAATATCGACCTTCATCTATAATTATTATATAATATCTGTGATCGGATTACTTCGGTTTCGGGCGACATTTGAAATCTTAAATGATCATCGCTCGAAAATTTCCTTTGTCGCAGATACATTTTCGAATGACACTCGATCATTTAACTTAGCGATCAATATAACTCGATTTACTTATAATTACGTATTTTCAACTTCTACAAATCGGTGTCTCATATACAACCTTTTTATCGCAAAACTTTCTGTATCTTGTTATATACATTAAGTACATGCGCAAAGTTTAGTTTTATTGTTGCAAATATTTAAAAAAAAAACATGATGTTTACGTGAATAAATACAACATATTATTAACAAATAAAATCCAAGGAAAGTGAAGCATATAAATTAGTATGTACACTCTGATAATTAGGCGTCAAGCAAATAATAAATGGTATACGAATCCCGTGGGGCGCCCGCCGGCTTGTCCTCCGGTCACCAGACCGTCGTCACCGGAACCCACCATTTGTCACCTGTCAAAGCAGCCGCGTGACGAGATGGCACCTTATTTATACTTATTCATTACTATCTCTATACATACACACACATATATATATATAATAAAGTATTTATATCGTTCTGTCCGTTGTGACTCACCGCCGGTCACACTCTGCAGCATCGATTCTACTTAAACATTCACTCTGGATGTATCATACATGATATATACCATGTACATGCCAAATTATGTATTAATGAGCATTATATATGTATATACATATATAGTTATTATATTTTTTGTAATGGTCGAGTTGAAATCCCCCATGCTTACCCACCTCACACATGCGTACCTGCGACGGTATATCCGGTAAATAGTTGCCTGATGGAAAAGCTTTGTTAAAGCGAAATATGAAAATTTTAACATTAAGTTATACAGTTTAGGAAATCCTAATTAAGATATAAAATCGTTGAAAAATTAATTTTAACTGTAAGCTGTAACTTTGAGCGCTGTCTTGAGGAGTATATCACTCGTCTGAGAGGCGGCGGACGATCATATAGCTACCGAATACTTTTCCATTCTTAACAACAGATTAATTTATACATTTAATTTAAATTCACAGTGTTCCTATTATAAAGAATTATGCTTGTTTTTATTATTAATATTGCATTTATACTAGTAACATCACATATCGATGGTGAAGTTCGTATCCGTTTCTTTGTCCGTTTGTTTAAAGCATGTGTCGGATGTTTTGTTTTAATTCAAAGAGTACTGATGATTTGAAATCACTCCAGGGCCTGTTACACCGATGTTGCTATCAAATCAAAACATTGTTATAATGTATGTTAACAGATTTTTTTATTACTTTTAATAAAATTAAGATATCTAAATGATAATGAAATAACTGTCGATGAAAGCAGGCCCGGTGTACTCGCTTTTGTAAGTGTTGTGTTGCCATATGAAATAGACTGCGAGAATAAGCTGTTTTTTTTGTTAACTATGTTTCCACGAATGTAAGTAGTTTCTTCTTTATTTAATTTTTTTGCTTTGTTTTTAATTTGCTTCATAATTAAATAGTATTTAAGAGCAGTTTTTAAAAATGCAATTTCTTTGTCTCGCTAGCAGAAGGGCGAGACAATGAACGATGCCTCGAAAGTCGAGACCAATGGAAATCGTCAGCAAGATAACGACGACCTGATCGACTTAGCTCCCGAAAAGGCCAACACCACCCATAACGAGAACGTCGAGAACAATAACGTGGCTTCAACGTTCAGCCCATCACTTGGCCGAGAAAATGCTAAGGAACCCAACTTGGCCGACATGACCAACGAGCAGTTGCAGAACTATCTCGTAAAGAAATTTAAAAGCCTGACGTTCCTCAACGGGCAAGACGATCCGAACGACAACAACAACCAACAATTCTATCAGAACAGCCGGGCTTTCCCTGACATCCCGCCGATAAGTGGCCACTTCAGCAACTCGGATCTCGTGAGTCTACTGAACAGCCAAATATACAAGGAGGGAACAGAATCTTGCGATGAACTGAGCGCTTTGGCTCAAGCGATGAGCATTGCTCAGTCCCGGAATTCACTTTACAGCAACAGCCGCGATTCGAGCTCGAGCTCCAAGGACTCGTCTTCTCCGGACTCCAGCTCTGAAGACGGGCAGCCTTACATAATGCCGCTGTCCCACGCTGCCACTTTGAAGGCAACCGGGGAGGACGGTCGCGTGAGACTGATCGTGCCCGTGAGCCCCTCTGAGAGTTCTTCCGAGGTCTCTGATCAAAAAGGCGGTCCAACGCCGAGCACATCCAAACAGGACGTCGGAAATGCGAAGCAGTCCACAGCAGCTCCGATCACCCGCACCACCAGCGAAAAGGCACCCAATAAGAGCGAGCTGATGGCGGCTATCCGCGCGCAGTGGACACGGCACACCACCAAGTAAACCAACAGTCTAAGGCGTTCCTTCAAGTCGACTTATTTTAATCCACCTACTGCACATTGTTTTATTTACGCTATAACGTATGTGCGTGATATTTATTTTTTGTTTGTCGTGTATACAACATATGTCTCAATTTAAATCAAAATGGTGCCAAGTATAAAGCGCCGGGCGGCTCTCTGACTACAGTCAGTCGGACAAAGTTAATTTACATATCGTTTTCTAGTCTTCTGCTCAAACTGTATTTGAGTAGATCGTCCGCACTGCATATCTATGATCATATCATATATTCATCAGATTTAGTATTAACGGTTTGTTTCTTAACATCTATGAAACTTTTCCATGTTTTATTAATGTTACTATTTATTTATATCTGAATTCATCTAGGCGCGTGGGTGTATGCGTGTGTATGTAAACATGATTAACGTGAATGTAAAAATAAGATACGGTATGTGTGGGTGGTAGTAAGTGCTGCCTACTGTAACTGCGGTACGTTTAAACTGCACACTTGTATGCGCATACGCACATACAGCGCCTGGGTGATTTAATGTACTTATGAAGTATTATCGTTTTAATTAAATTTAAGTTATAATTTACGTTTAAATTTAAAATACTGTAAGCGAGCTATATTTTAGTCTTTATTTTTGTTGATATTTCTTTAAGGTAACAAAGTTATATATTCACGAATTCCTCATATAACTTACAAAATATGTGCCAAAAAAAAATTATATACTTTTACTATTGTTGATATAAACATCACTCTTATTAATTTTAGAGTTCCTATATTTTTTGGTAGTCTATCGGACCCATTCGGCATTCTTATATAAAAAATAAATACACACTTAATCGGGCACAGTAATCTTTACACGGAACGAGTTTAATTCAATATACCTTGATACAAATGCACCTTAAAATAAGAAAATAAACCTTTTTTGAAATATCTGGATGTTACGTTAATCGTTGTTAGAACATTAAGACACTGTAGGATATCATGATGAGTCAAGTGAACAATATTCAATGTTATCACATTGAATATCTAATAGCTCTATCGAGCTTCACCTGATTTCTGTAATAGCTGATCTCGATTTATATTCTTAGAAAGATGCCAACTATTAGTATACTTTTATGAACAAGTTGTTTAAGTAAATACATAAGTCTTCAGCTATCTATTTTACTATATTTTTAATCTTTATAAGCTTTACCCATATTATACTATATACATACTAATTAAAAATATACAAATTCCCTAATTCACTCTTAAAACTCTTCAGCATTAGTAAATAAAGGTAGCTCCTTATCCAGATGAACGAGGAGTGTCCCAGCAGCTGCATTTATATGTTCAATGTTGTGAAGCTTGGTCATTTGATGTTCTGGTTGTACGGCATGTAGCCACAATAGATTGTAGTCGAAGATTGATCAATGATCTAGGAGCAAACGATAATTCTCTACGGATTCAAATCGATTATTGGTGTCTGTTTAATCTGATTGTAATTTAAATTCTCTGATGTTTAGCTTATATATTATTCTGTATTACAGTAATATAGCAGTCTAAAACGTGTCGCTTAAAATCTGAAATATACATGTCTATGTTAATTATATCATTCTCAATGTTATGTAGTAAGTGTACGGTTTGAAATTTATTCAAATTCATCACTGTATTGTAGACGAAACGATCGCAATCTCTATGTTACGAGAGTACCGGAATATTAAATAAATATAGACGTGATGATCGTTGGCGTTTTATTCAATGTCCTTATACACCTGTATTTTCAACTTCTTCATCAGCTGGTAGACCTCTACAACTGGACATAGGCTTCCCCATCTCTTACTACGCTGTCCAATGCGGGTTGGTGTGAGCCATGGCCTCGTTTCTTGATTATTGTGAGCATGTGAGGCTGGTTTGGATCCTGTCGGTTTTGCGTAAAACCTCTTACACAAATTTTCAACGGCTAAGTAAAATATAAACTGTTTATTACACGCACAGAGGTATAGGAGAGTAGGTACGCAAAGACATGTCCAAGAGAAACTAAAAAGAAGTAAGCAATTACTCCCTTCTCCAAAACGAGATGAATAAGTAGTAGTTGAACGTTGCGCATGCCAAAAATTGTCTTTTATGTCAAATTTCGTTGCATGAACTCAATGAAATTTTAATTAAATAGGCAAGATTATCGAAATGTTCATGAGGTTGTAATCTTCTCTTTTACTTATTAAGTTTAACTCATTCGATCCCATGGTTAAATTTAAACGTTAAACCTTATTACACGCACGCATCCCTTTCTTCAAGACTTTAAAATTTCCCACAAAAAGACACTACAATTTACTTGTGATAGGTTCCTTTTTGGGAGACTGCGTGGGTAGGTAGCAAAGCAGCTATAAGGATTTCTGTGTGCTAGTGAAATTATTGGGATGACGTGACTTGACATATTACTTTTCAAGGCGATTAGCGCTTTGTGATACTGTGTACATCTTAACCACGTTGTTATGAGTAGGCGTATCACTTATCATAAGGTGAACACCTTGCTCGTCTCGTAGAAAAAAAATGTTGTAGACAAAATAATGTTTGTAGTTTTATCCGACTTTAGCCTATGTCTTGTGAAATCATTGCTATTTTGGCTGTCACGATCAATATGACAATAAATCCTTGTTGTAAGAGCCCTCTTTTAGTTCCATTAATAGGAATTTAAAGTCGGCTGTCTCCGATTACGCGTTGTCACCATGGAAACTAAATTACAAAAGAGAGATTTATCTTCTATCTCTAACTAGGTTTTGCCGAGAATTGGTCAGTATTTAGAACGTTATAGTTCATAATAATACTACGCAAACATTTAAAATTGTCGAAACCATCGAGTTTATTATATGAAAACAAAATATGTTCTTAAACATATTGTTTTTATGAAAATTATAGTCATATTGAACATTATTAGAAGGCCTATGAACCCATATATGCTGAACGTTTAATGGTTTGAATTCCCATAAGTGATACAAATTTCTTCCATTTTCATAGGCCGCATTACACTGAAATTCAGTGCCGCTGAACATGCTTATTGTACCTATGAGAGAGCCTTTACAAAATATAAAATTACTGCTGATGAGCATATACTTCTTCTATGTCGTATTTCCCATGACTGAGGGTCGCGGTCATCATGTGTAGTGAAACACGGCGACTTTCTTGGTAATTATAATGGAGTGGTGTTTCCATTACTTTCTCCATTTCACATACTAGTCCGACCACTGATGGTCATCACAGATATGAAGGTTTCCTTATGATGTTTCCCTTCATCGTCAGAGCATGTGATATTAGTTGATGTTATATTAACTGCACATAAATTGAATAATTCCTTGGTGCAGGCCGGATTCAATACCTTTGGAGAGGAAGGCCGGCTTTAAAACCACTAGACTATCACGGCTATTATAACTGACTGAGCCTATAACAATGTGTATATTGACCATAATGCATTAAAAAATGTTATTTTTGTTTTTTAAATCTCTGTGACCTTCTGAGACCATCAAGTCGTTTCTGACACCAGATGCACGAGTAATTTCCATTACATCATTGCTCCTCTAAATTTACGTAACAAGAGATAACATACATAACACCAGTATTTGGCTCTGCAGAGGTTTTGTGAACCACGATTTAGGTTTCCTCAATATAACGCTTTGTAAAATTTCGTATTGTTTTTCTTTATAATAGATATAACTTGGATGTGACATAATATTAAGTAACAATAAAGCCAGAGATGAAGGAGTGTGTTCGCCCATAATACACCAGCTCTCATATATATAACAGCCGAAAACCAACAAGCCAAATTCATCCCATTTATATCTCTATCCATCTATTCAACTCTCCCCTCATCCTTTTTCCCTCGGCTTTCTCCTCTCTCATTTTTACTTATATAGTTCAGTTTGCGGAGACCGAATTCTCGAGCTCTGAGACCGATGAAGCCTTAGCGGCCATAATAGTGACCGAAGGTATCAACATCACCATGAAAAAATGCCAGGTTCACAGCACGATACCAAGATAATGCGACGCCCCCTGAATCGAACTCGGTTTGGCAAGCCAAAAAATCGGAGAAGCTTAGTACAAAAAAATCCTTAATAATCGGAAAAAAGATTTTATTATAATATTTGAAGTTCCTTTCTACTGAAATAAGTATACACTTGTGTTACAGAAGCCTGTTAGAGTCGCACAAAATCAGGCACAATTTGTTTTGAATGGATTCAAAATGATGTTCATTGAATTGTGTAAGTAGAGTGAACATTGTATTTGTTGTTTCAGTTGTCATCGAGCGCAAAGATTGACCGTTGGTTCTCACAGCTGCCGGCCACTGCGCTAGCCACAGCGGCTACCCTGTCCAGACCGGAGAGTGGCTTCATGTCTGGCATGGACGATGGTGCCAATCTCAATGAGACCAAAGAGCGCTGCGTCAAAACGGGGACCAGTAAGAAGAAGAAACTATTCTTACCTCTACGATTTATGAGAAAAATTGTTATCAACGAGCATACTTCACTATAATTTCTGTGAATGCCGGGGCCTTGTAATTCATTGTAACAAGGTATCGGCGGTAGCCTTTGCTTCGCTCGGGCTCCACTGATAGTCTCCTAGACAAAGCCCGCTGGCAATTTGTCACTAAACTCCCGTTTGCTTCCTTTAAAGCTAGAAAAGCCGATCAACTTGGCAGCAGCAACGAAAACCACTTCGAAATGGTTTCCATCGCAGAAGTATATGGTCTAATGCCCTTATACTGTTCCTGGATAGGTAGTAGTTGAAGTTGTTTTTTACTTTCTAAATATTTACTTTTAAATTTTCACTGTCT
Organism: Pachliopta kotzebuea; assembly: GCA_018246255.1. NCBI lineage: Eukaryota > Metazoa > Arthropoda > Insecta > Lepidoptera > Papilionidae > Pachliopta > Pachliopta kotzebuea. Next base: position 3,593 of record DWLS01000493.1, on the reverse strand, counting down.
TTTACATTCTTTCTTTACTTTTTTCTTCCATAAAATGAGGCAGTTTTGAAAAGGTAAAAGAGGACGTATAAACATTTAAGAAATCTATTCTCCATTAAAGAAAGCGTAGGAGGAAGGAATCATTTCGCGAACGTCAATCCAGTTCAGTCCTTGTTGTTTTCTGTTTACTATTTCAGTATCGATAATATTTTTTACTAAAGTATTATTTAAAAACTATTGCTCGTAACGAAAGTATTATGTTATCTAACTTTAAGATATAGCTGTGAAGTGAAAGAAGTTATTAAATAAGTAATGGTGCTTCGATGAAGTGAACTTGCATACATAGCTATCAATTAGCATTGTAAAGGCAGCAGTTATTCGGAATTGTTATTTAAGTATATAACAGTTTATATACAGTGTTTTGTGGCTTAAAATTAAATGTATTAAGAGTACTTAAAAAACCAAAAAGTATTTTATACTAAAATTTTATTTGTATTTATCAAAATTATAACAAAATATTAAATGCAACGAAATGCAATGTAATCTTCCCTTCAGGAATAATTACAGTAGAAAGATGAGAAGTGATCTGTTGAGGAACAATTTTTTTATTATAACAAAGATGGTAGTATCGTGAACAAATGAAGACAATTGCATTTGTAGTTAAATAATTAGTACTTTGCTAGTGATAATTAATTATAAGAAGTAATGGCATACAGCGACCAAATATTCATTTCATTATCGGGTACTGAAGCCTCATAGTTTAACGGTGCGGTCGGTTTATGTTACTAGCTAATTACTAAAAAAAATAATAAAATTCACTGTGAAAACATTCCTTTATTCGATTATACGTAATACCTAATTATAATTTAGGCTAAATACGAGTGCTATACGGTTCCGTACATGGTTTTGTATGACATGAAGGTTCAGGAGGATGTGCGGCGTTTGCCAGTCAGAAATGTCCCATCGCTGTGGTTTGTTAGTTTGTTGCTGCTAATGAAAGCAGTGTTAACTATAATTCTTACTTCTATATAGTAAGTAGTGTTGGACCTTCGCAATTAAACGAAGGTGCTTAACTTGAGTTATTATCAGTGATAACTACTACACGGCTGAGTTTGTAAAATGATTGATGTTTATTGCTATACCTAATATGCATTTAAATAAAAGTGGTGATTGCAAATAATACTTATCTCATTAAAATTCTATATTAATTACTATTGTACTAATAGGTTTTTTGTTTTTCTATGATAGAGTAATTTCTCTATTTCTCTACTTGTCATAAACTTAATTTGTTTCCATGTTTTTATGAACACAGAAGTCGCAAGTAAAAACCAATACCTTAAAATAATTTAACTAAAGTTATTATTCAAATATAAATATTTTAATGAACTTGTTAATTTTTGCAATAACATTAAATCAGTAAAACATGTTTTCTTCATACTGTTTCCATTTTTATTGTAAACACTGTGAGTATTGACCTCCTAAACAAACTGGTTACCTTATGACAGATCGACATGCTCTTTAGAATGTAGTAGTGCAATCTCTCTAATGATATATTTATATATCATTTTCCTGATGATGACAATGACGTCTAAGCTAAAGATTTTGTAGTAAAAAAAACAAAACTAAGTGACATATATTGTTGTAGTAGACGATTATGAGTATAATAAGTCGTCTATCAATGTTAGGATTGATTGAATATCTTAATAGTGTATACAAATTAAGATTTTTTTTAAATTCATGTAGGAATTAATATGTGAAAAATCTCGTCGAAATGACTGATTATTTTATTGATTATCTTGTGCTATTTTTATTTTGTAAAAGGCAACAGCAAGTTGTTTAATAAAGTATTTCTAAAAATTCTTCTTTTCTTCTGATCCTTGTTAAATATTCATTCTTCAGATAATATGTTCTGTAATCAACATATATATATAATTTGTTAGGTTAAAAATTGTTTTAATTTATTGAACCAGAAAAGACGTTCACCTGATGGTAACGTGGTGCTAGTTAAGATAGTATACACAGCGTCACTTTGCGCAGACATAAGGTAGTAAGTCTCATTTCACAAGGAATTTTACAAGCTTACAAAGCCTTTGAAATCAGAACACAGTAATGTTTGCATAATACTGTTTGTGGGCTGCAATAGGACTTGTAGTTATACCTAGACTGTCTCCGGTAACGAAGAGGTAAGTAAGTCCCGTAGGGGACCTTATACATTGATTAATAAATATATTCTAACGTCTGCATGAAAAATTAAAGCAATTGTATTGCATTATTAACATATTTCTTTTTAACCAGGCGTTCATCATCTCATTTGCGAGAATCATTTAGCCGGAGATAAAAAAAATAACTTTATTTATCAGGCAAGTTCGAACAGTTACTTACTGCACTAAAAAAACAGTATGTTACTTTTGTATAAAAAGTTTTTTTTTATCCAACGAGACGACCATAGTGTTCACCTGGGGGTAAGTGATATAGGTACATCGTAGTATAGCAGGTGCTCATTATAACATGGCGCTGGTTAATATGGTATACACAGTAACATATTGCGCTCGCCGCCTTAAGACGTAAGGTGTTAAATCTCGTCACCTCAGTAATTTCACTAGCATACGAAATAGCATTTCAATAGCATATTTCACTACCCTTTAAGCCGAATAATATTTGTACATTACTATTTAGCGGTAGGAACAGGAGTCGCGTTGGTACCTACCCAGACAGTCACCGGCAAAAAAGACGACAGAGAACTAAAGTCACCGACGTAGCCCTAAAGATTGCTAAACTTAAGTGGCAATGGGTCGAGAACATTGCTTGAAGAACTGACGGCCCATGGGAAAGAATCCGCTGGATGCTTATAAGGTAGTACCGATCGGAGTGGAGATCTTTGGAGAGGCCTGTGTCCAGCAGTGGGCGTTTGTCGGTGATGAGAGCATTTCCATGGTCCTGCAATATAGCCACTGACAAAGAAATATCGAGGAAGTTTTAATTGATGAAGGGCCGGGATAATATAAATTCATATATGAATTCCATAGAAATAGCATTTTGAATACCGATTGGTCTTGAGGTCATACGCAAATGTGGCCATGCGGTATGTGCATGCGGTCAGCGCCACCGCACTATCAGTGTTTTGTTATACGGATTTTAGAGTGGCATGCGAGTACTCGATATTAATATTTACTAGTTGTGGTCGCTTTGTTGGCGAAAATCAATTATTCAAAACTATGATACATCAAATCATCAGTGCGGTGAAGAAAAATTGCTGTTGATACTACTCTAGGCCGATGTTTCCCAATCTTCTTAATCCCATATCCCACATTTGAGTAAAAAAAAAACTCTTTTCTTCTGGGATATTGTTTTTTTTTCCGGTTGATGTCGATGCTTTCGGCTACTATTATGGCCGCGAAAGCTTCATCGGACCCTGCGTTCGCGGATCCGGACTCCGCGAGCTTAACCTAATTCCGTACTTGGAATACGAAAAACGAGTCGCGGTGGCGCGGGCTACGCGGTCGTCGGAGGGGGGCGCGGACCCGCCCTCTGACCACCGTCGCCTGTGTCGCGGACTGTAGGCGGTGAGGACCGCCTTGGGATACGGGTTGCGAGTGTACGCGGTGTGCGAGCCT
>DWLS01000492.1:0-29910 GCA_018246255.1 Pachliopta kotzebuea | reverse complement strand
TATCCATATATTCTATATATATATATATATATATATATAAACAAAAATTAGTCATCAAACATTATACCAATGACGATTTGTAGATGAAACGTGAATTTTGCAATGCTTAATGTTCGAAGTGAATCCTATTGGTTTAATAATGAAGTTTTTAATATATTTATTGTAGTTTTTATTTATTTATTACTTATAACATTTCTTAGAAGCAGATTAGACAAGGTACACCTAATTGGTATTTTCTTCTAGTCTATCCTGATTATGATTTAAATATTGTAAAGTTGATAGGATCAATATATATTCATTTAAGTTAGTAAATTATAAAATTATGTATAACAACATTACAATAGTTAATCTGAGGTTATTCATAAATATACATATTTAAAAAGAGATACACTATTTATAACGCTACCTTTCAAATAATTATCAAAACTGTAAATCTCCAATATAAGATAATGTATTCCAGGTATTAGAATCGAATTTCTGTTAAATTAAACACTAGATTTTAATTAAGGACTGGAATGTCAAAGTTACGGGTTGAAATTTCGCTCGAGTAGCGTGGGTCTCAAACTTAATCGTGTTTTATTTAAAAAGGTTCTCTTTATAAGTGGTCGAAAAATTTAAATATTGTAATTAAAGAGGAGATCTACCTGGTGATAATTGGCTCATTTCGCAATAACTATGAATTATGTTGTTTACAAACTTATTGTGCTCAATGTTTTGAGACATACGAAAAAACAGAGTCTAGTTATGGAGTCATTTAACATCCAAAAATGTAAAAATGGACGTCGAAGTCTAACAAGAATGTTTACGCCAAGAGAACTTTAGTGTGGATATCTTTAAGGATAGCCTGTGCTTATCAGTAGGCTTCTTCCAGGTGATAATATAACTCAAGAAAGTCCGCCAGCATAAAGTTATAAGAATTCTATTGTGTTTTAAAAGTAAAATTAAACTTATGGATATTTCTAACTCATACATTTTAAAACAATTCACAGAACACAAATAGTCATTCGTCTACTATCGCCGCTGCGATTTTGTCAACATAACAGCTCACTAGCGCCATAGCAGTGTTGCCATCATGACCGCTAACTATCGTTACTGTAATGTTGCTAATATAAATAATAATTAATCAAACTATAGAAATAATTTAAAAGATCTTCTTAACGTTGCTGTTAAAAATCTTATAGTAATTTTATAGATAGGTAAAAAATAACTCTTATCATTTCTAATTTTCTTTGTATGCCTATATTAATAGACAAATTTTTACTGTGTTTGAGTGTTTCTCTCTAGGTTTGTAAAATTTTTCTATAATAAACGTGTAAATAACATCTTTACTATCTTCACAGGTTTGTTGGAAGAAAACTCTTGGGGGTTGAGCAAAGTTTTTGTACTTTTTTCTCATATATTAATGCTTTTATGCATATTTCTTTATTTTTGTTTGTATAATAAATAAATAAAAAAAAAACTCTGTTTCCATTAATAATTTTTTAATCATTGTAAATAACAATTTTTTGCATCTTGCACTGTTTTATACGCCTTTATAATAATGCGTAGTTGTTATAAGAATTTAGTGAATATTTGAGTATATCAGTGTCTGTTTGTACATCAAGTTTCAAAGAGGTTGTAATAATGACCTGGATTTTTCTTAATGTGAGTATGCTCAAAATTGTTGTATCTGTTTTTCGGTTATTTACTCTTTTATTGTTTCTCTTGTTTGTATTTTAAAGTTTTGATGATTATGTTTTTAAATTTTCATTTAAGTATCACTTTCACACAACGTCCACCATAACAACAACGTCAATTGCCAACACGCGGTTACGTTTTGGCACAAGCTGAGGCCGCTTGATAAATGGTCGTAATATACAATGCGAATTTTCAAAATCTCAATAAGAATTCACGTGGGATTTTGTAAAATTAAATTAAGTGATTATTGGTAATAAGTAGAGTAATAGAGAAGTAAATGCACTCTCAGTGTTAGCTGTGATATATATATCCAAATTTCAGATATCCGATGATCTGATATGAAAGAAACCTCTCACCCGCATTGGGCCGGCGTGGTGGGATGGCCCAAAAACCCCTAACATTGGGAGAGGTCAATGTTCAGCAGCGGAAGTCTATCGGCTGATGAAAAATATAGAAGATTATTGAGGTTAGAAATAATTGTACTCTAGCATAGTTTCTGAAGGGGATTATTTCAGCATAAAATTGTCTTGTTTATATCCATTGATATGCATAATGTAAAGAATTTAAAGTTGGACTTTTAATTTTGGTATTATTATTAATAGTTTTTGCAAAAAAGATCATAGTAATAAATCATTCAGTGGTCTTAATTGTTCTAGTTGGGGAATATTTAAATACTTTGAAAAAGGTAAAGAACTGATACGAAAAGAGGTTACAGGTGAAAAAATAATCTGGAAAGGAAAATAAATGTAGCTATATAAAAAAGAGCTTGAAAACTTTTTTTACCATTTTGTCAGCACGGTTATTAGTCTGAAGTTAATAGCAGGTTAAAGGCCTTATTTTGAGAGCTTGATCTTCAGCCTCTCTACTTTCTATTTCTACTTTAAAAGTTGCTCAAATTTATTCGTTCTGTATTTACGTGAAAACTCAATGAAATTATGTCAAATAATTTTTCCTTTAAAGCAAGAAGTAATAAAAGCGAGCAGTAAGAAATAAATTGAATTGTGCTGTGACTTAATATTTGAAAGTTCCGTCTTTAACACTTTTACAATATGGGCTGGTGATAAAACCTCGATCTTTAGTAATTATGTAAAGAAAATCAGTGAAAATGGTTATGATAACATGGTTCCCATCGTTGGCGCCATGCCCACTGCTCGTACGCTTTGGGGATATTGCGCGTGGGGCCGACGGTAAATTGCCTAACAGTAGCCGTATTATTACAATTTATGTACCACTATAAATCCTTTCTGAAGTGTTTTGTGAAGAATTCAAATTATCAAAATTCATCCTTTTATGTATGTATTGCATATCTAATAAGTGAAAAAATGTCGAGGTAGGTACCACTAAATTCGATTTCTTATTAGTACTGTGCAGACATTACTGTATTCTGGTTTAGAGGTTATCGTAAGCTAGTGAAATTACTAAAGTAACGAAGTTTAACGTCTAATGTCTTAAAGAGTCCAATGTGGTGTTGTGTATACCATCTTAACCTGGTATACACAGCACCACATTATAAGCATGCGTATTAGTCAAGTGAGGTATTGCCGTTTGTAATAAAAATGAGAGTATGAAGGTGCTGTAGTTTAACTATTCTCTCATTACTTATATTTATCAATCGCTTAATTTAATGATGGTGTTAACGGAAAATATACGGTAGCCTAATAGAGATAGTTCAGGTTATTTTGGGATTTTTACCTTCTAAGATTTATTTAGTGGTCTCCTTAGATATTTCATGGAATCTATAGAATATACATTAAAATTATAAACTACAATAGATTCAGGGTTATTTAAATTGATGTAAAGTTATTAAAATCTAAGAGGAAAAATGGGAATGTATCCTTAAACGGTCTCTGGCAAAATTATAACCAATTTTACATTTATCTAATGTGATTTTAAAACAGAATTCGCTTAACTTAGAATTTATTAGAGTGGAATTTGTAGGATAAATACTCGTATACGTATGAAGCTTATGCAAAACTGTAGTGAAGCAACGCGAACTGGCTTTTAGCACTACTTTCAGACTTTGCTGCTAAGTAGTCAATGTTCAGCATCTATTAGAATCGTATGTAATGCCTACAATCTCACAGCAGAATAAGAATATATATAACTTACCTTATCCTAAGAATTTTATATTGACGTTTACGTCAATATAAAATTAAGTAAGGGGTCTCGTCATATCCTTCATTAAGAACGCTTATACTGTAATTTACTAATATACAATTTTCTTACCTTAAAATATGTCCATTAGTAGATATTCCGATTATTTTAATGTCCTTTTTTATCTTGAAATTTTCTTAAGAGTATTAAGTGGAAATAATATTATAAAATGCATTGACGTCGAAAGAGGGGTCTTGTTAAATTGTTCTGTATCTGTGGCATTGAAAGTCTAGACATGAGAACTTTTTTATTAGTGTTTAAAATTTCAATTAATGTTAAATAGTAATATTGGCTATTATTAAAAAAAAAGGTAAAAATAGGTCATATATTATCAGTAGTTTTGGAAGTATTAAAAAGTTGAATTTACCATCTTTAATATATTTATTATCTATACTTCTAATGGAGATTAATTTTTAAAGGTTATGTAATATTGAATATATAATACTCATTTTAAGATTATAAAAAAATTTAAACCGGTTTCGCTCGCTTTGCCCCTTCCTATTGAATTGGCCATTCATTATTCCAACAATCCTAATTACCTTAATTAAACAATGCTTGCAAATTCCCGGAAAATCAACTGTTGATTTTCTCATTTATTCATTGAATGAACATTGGAGTTGAGAAGATTTTGAAATAAATTGGAAACACCGAGACGCTATAAACATAAGAGTCGTATTACACAAACAAAACTAGAGACATGGGAATTTGAACTAGTATATAAAAGGAGGTAAAACAACCGTATTTTTGAAATTTCTTACCGTTTTAATTCTATATTACATAAAGTTTCATTAATTACTTTATATCAAGTGTTAAAAAGAAATAATAAGAGAAAATAAAAGTAACTTGCCTTAACCTTTTTACTGAAATCTTATTTGAAGTCAACACGTGTGTACATGCATTGAGCATGAACCAATCGAAGCTCAAGTAACTAAGCGATAAATAAAAATACTTTTATATATATTTACATATAAAAAAAAAATTATATATAAAATACATATATAGATATATCTTAATAAAAAGCTGTAAAGCATCACTATCGTATAAAAAGAGGATTATTTTTCGATGAAATGAGAGACGAAGCCAGGCATTTCTTTGATGGCAAGTAACACGCTTGCCCATAACGTAGCGCTGGTTAAGATGATATACACAACACTACATTGCACTCATCGCCTTGAGACATAAAGTGAAGAAAGCGAAAATAAAAACTAAAGAACTAAATATTAATAATAAAAACAAGGTGAATACTTTAATACTAATGTGTAAACATTACTATTAGTACAAGAGGTTACTAGAAACTGACTCGAAATTGCTGGGGCAATGAAACAATACTCAAGGCGACGAGCAATGTGGTGCTGTGTATATTATCTTACCATTAGATGAACGGTTTACTCGTCTCGTCAAATAAAAAAAAAAAGATAAATATAGCTCTTTAAATTTATAGGATTATTAAATTTTTTAGCATGAAGTCCAGCTTCCGTTTTGAAGCTTACAGAAGCCGAGGATTTAAATGTTAAGTTTGTTTTACATATTTAATATAAATTTACATTAACATGGGTCACAATAATTTGAAAAGGTCGGACGCGTCATTGATTTGTCAATAACCGTGCTCAAAATCGCTTCGGTTTGTGTGTCAGCTGCTCCGTGGTGTTGCCAGCAAGATTGGAACAACTCGTGATTTTAATACGTAATGTTTGTTTAATAATATACCAAGTATGGATTTTCATTTACTTAATAAAAAAGTTTATGTATTTTTTCATATTTTTGAATAATTATTTTCTTATTTTTCAGCACAAAGTATTATAGTTTTTTAACGTAATCTGGGCGTACAAATTACGTAACTTATCAGTGCTGATCCTATGAAGAAAGACCTTAATAGGATTTTACGGTATGAATTTAAACAGGAATCAGGCCTGAGACTACATACAGATGGTTTAAAGGACTTAATAAAATGTAAATTAGTTAGAAATAAGTTAATAAAATATTGTCAAAGGATATGTACTATAGTAAATTATAGTAAAAAGAATATAGAACATATAAATGTCTTTTGTAATAGTATATGATAAGATAGCATAAGTATTAAATGATGTAAATATAAGTTAAGAAATCTTGAATAACAATATTAGGGAAAAGCGGAAAAAAAAACTAATCAGTGATATGGATTTCTTGACACATTCTCTAAGTTTGTTAAAATAGATAGGGCTGTTATTAAATCCACTGCTGGGCTTCTTTGGGAAGACAGATTTCAGTCCACTTATTCATCATATTTTTTTCCTTTTATTATATATAGCAAGGCGTTCACCTGATGATAAGTGATACACTTGCCGTACACAGTACCACAATCCACTGGTAGTCTTGAGATGTTAAATATTAAGTCTCGTTACCCCAATAATTTCACCAGCATACAGCATTATTCAAACTGGAACTCAGTAATGTTTGCACATAACTGTTTGGAGGCAGAATCAGAATCTGCGGTGGTACTTACTTAGACAGTCTCCAGCAACGGAGACCTACCACCAATAAAGTATATTAGTCAGGTGCGGGTTGGTCTGTACCAAGCTGCATTATAATTTTTTTCTCTACTTATTCCTAAGGAAGATTAGACGTACGTAAATAAAATGTTATGCTTCAGCTTTGTAGGGATCGAACCTACGTCTTCACGAGTCGAATAACCTGTACTACCTGTTCTACCAATTAGTCTATAGTCGCTTCATATACCTATTTGTTTTCAATGGGTAATCAATGTCAGACATTATTCGGGGCGACCTCGAGACCTTTTTGTTCGGCTCCCGTGGCTTAACCCTGCCCATTGTATCCAATGTGCGGCTATTTCTTAAAAAGGTTTTTATGGGAAAGTAATTTCATGATGTTATTTGGCTCCTCTCTCAGCGATTCAGTAGTAATAAATCTATGTGTATATATAATACATAAGGAAGTTTGTTTAACTACTTAACAATTGTAACAAGGTTTAGATGTTATATAGAAGAAGTGCACGTTTTATGTTATAGTCAATGGACTCAATTTTGTTATTATTGTTATTAGTTATAAATTTAAATATTTGATAAGAAAATTGATTTATTTAAATTAGTTTTTTTTGTTTTTAATAAAAAAAAATATTATTATAAGCTAATGAAGTATCTCATCTCTATGTGAAAGTCCCATTACATTCGTTCGAATCGTTTCGGAAATTACTCGATATAAGAAAAAATATTAATCGCAAAAACGTAATAGCACCTCTCTTTTTGGACAGGATTTAAAAATCAGATATATCAGCCATGAGTCAGCTAAATGAATTCAGTGAAAAACACGACGATGGTATCTTAAAAATTAAACCAAAAAACCAATTAAAAGAACAAAACTGTATTCAAAATCGGTACAGAACTTAAAAATATAACACCCATGTTTATGTGTAGGGTTAAAATATAGAGTAAACATATTTTTCTACTCTGATATGCAAATTCCAAATAACAATCTGTTGTAGTCAAGCGTTCATAGCGAATTTGACGAGGGTCCTTTAAGGTGCGGAGAATTGACCTCGAAACTAATACGACACCGTGATGTGACACATGCTTTTGTTCCCTATTTAAGGTCTGAAATAAGATAAAAATATTATAATAGTCATACACAAGGCACATTTTATCGATAACTGCGTAAAACTTGTCCTGTAATTGAGATATTAAGGGACAATAAAGTTGAAGGTAATGAAACGAGATCCTCGTACAAAATTATTGATTAAAAGAAGCCGATAGACTGAACTCAGTAAAACTGTTTGGTATACTGTTTTTGGTAAGACTGATAACTTTCTGTGTAGGTACCTAGTGAAATTACTAGGTTAATGAGACTTAAAATTTTAGTCACAAAGCCCAATGCCTTGTTGTTACGGGCTTAGCATATACCTTGATATGAAAATCCAGCTCATGTCATCGGTTCGTTAAAAAGAAAAATATGTTAGTCTGTTTAGAAAGATGCTTCAGCATATTGAGAAGTTTCCCTACCTTCCTTGGTCAAAATTTCATCAAGAGTATAATTTTGCGATATTTACACCTGTTTTCCGAAATTACCTTTTAATAGATTTGTATTTGTGTAGAATCAAAAAGAAATTTTCATTGTTAAATCTTCAAAACTCTGTGGAAATTAGAATAAAGAAGATAACCAACAGTAAATTTCCCGGGAGTTCCCGAGGGTAAGTATTGTTTAATTCGGGCAGTTAGGGATGTTGGTGTAATGAATAGTCCTTTGAATGAGAGGATAATGGTGATTGTGATCCTCCGTTTCCGCATTGTTCTATTAATGTTTAAGTTAATGCAATGGGCTCGTGTAACTTTTTGTTTCTAATTCGTTTTGATATTTATGTTTAACTTTGCATACTTAGCTTATTTGTTAAGGTTTTATAACGACCAGTGATCAATACTGACCTAAGTTTTTCTGGTGATATCTGTTCTTTTATTTCTGGTCGATAACCGTCTTAATATTATTGCATTGTTTTCTCTGCTGCCAAGTAGTAAAATGTCAATTTTATTTGTTCCGATTTTAAGGGTAGCTTTGGCAATAAAACTGTTAGGTTAATAATGATAATATCAAGTGATTTATGGTAAAAGTTGGTATTAAGCTATAGGAATATCGTAAGCATGATAGTAAAAACAAGACGTGATTTTAAAAAACATCATTAAATTTATTGCGAACCCATAATTATTGTATTAAACTTATATACCGGCTCAGCCAGCGGCTAGGTGGATCAATTGCCTTGATACAATTTCAATTTCTAATTTTCCATTCAAATATCTACGCGCACTTAATTTCAAATTGCTCTTTTCGTATTCGTTTCTAATCGATTAATTCTTCTAAATAGAACAAAAAACTGTTAATAATTAAATTAGTATCGTCGGCAGATACAAAGCGATATTCCAAAAGACTGATTAGTTGACGAAGATAAAATTCAATTACACACGGAGCTCTCTGGTCTGTTAAATTTCTTTCTTTTTTAATTTAATCTCGCCTTTTAAAAGCGAGACTAGTAGTTTCTCTTTAAAATAAAACTGTTTGTTATTATGTTTACTCTTTTAAAGTTTAGATTATCGGGACAGATTTCGTTTCATTCAACGATAGTAAATTATAATACGTCCCTCTATAAGTGTCAGTAACTAGTTAGTAAATATGTATACTACACGACATTGGGACTAGACGCTTTAAGAGATAATGTAACGTCTAGTTACCTTAGTAATTTCACTAGGTTTACCGGCAGAATTAGGATGTGTAGTTATTTAATTGTTTTTTAACAATAGAGGTCTACCGTCAGAAAATTTTATATACAGTTCGATATTGTGCTCACAATCGTGATACTTTTAAGTCCTTTTGTACACATAGGAAATGTATTTAAGTATCGTTGCTCTAGTAAGTTCCCACGACAAAGTAACTTCTGCACGTTACTGTGCAGAGAGGAACAGAGTTGAGTAGATTAACATTTTATAAATTTCTCTTTGCTTACCATTAGGAGTAAAAAGTATGAATTAACCGATGATTGTTCAGCGTTGGCTTATTGACAGCGACAGTGGCTGCGGAGCGAAGATAGGGGGAAAATATGGATCCAATTGCACAAAAGAAATTGAATTAAAATGCGGTTTCCTGCACCGCAGACACAGTGAGTAATGAATTGACTTTAGGATGATGATGAAAGTTTTTTAAAAATTGTAACGAAATTTATATAAATTTTACAATTTATATTTAAATCGTTATCGTTTCTATCTTTTAATACCTAGTAGTAACATAGGTGTTTCAAAAAAGAGAGGATTACGTCATTAAACTGATGGTTTCTGTTTTGCCGAATGGTTATATAGATAGATGAATACATTGTACAATATTTTGTTGCCTAAAATCTGCAATGTTTTAATCGCCTTTAGCCAAAACTAGAATAAAATAACGTTTTGAAAAATAAAATAAATTAAGTGAGAAACAATTATGACTACTTTAAATGACATATATTCTGATTATTGACGACTTATTATTAAATGACTGTAGTAAACTAAACTAAATTATTAATTTTTGTATTCATTTTAGTTATTTGTTTATTCGTTTATAGACTTTTAAATTATTGACAGTAAAATAAACGATTCATTGATTCGTTTGACGAGAAATAAATATATTTTCAATTATGAATTTCCATGAAAAGTAAAGAGTGAAATGAACAATTGTTTTACGGGAGCTCACCGGGAGCGACAGAGAGGCTGCAGACTGAAGATAAGTAGAAAAAAAATACGAATTCAGTGTAACAATAGGAATTGAATTGTAAAGCGGTTTCATAACGCTTGATAGGAGCATAGTGATGGGAAATAAAAGGTTTGTTATTAGATCGAAGCTGAATGGGCTGACCGACGGGACTGAATAGTACTTATGTCGGAACGAGCCTTAGAAATACATTAAGAAGTCGCTGTGGTTTCAAAATTATTTCTTTCTAAATTTGTCGAAACTTTTCCTTAATTTTGTGTTAGAAGTGTGTTCGCTTAGATTCACATAAGTGTTATTGGTGAAACACAACATATTGACATAAAATGATAGTAACTAGATAGGTAGGTTTAAAAATAACTAAGTACCATCCAAACCCTTACATAAGTGCTGTTAAAATAATAAAAACAGGGTATAGTGGCTAGTGTTTATGATTTCACTGCGATCGCTTTAAAAGTATTAAAGTTAATTTCTTCACTGTCATCACGGTCTCTTATCAATATTACTTCTATCCTAACTCTATCTGTTTACTTTTTTGCAGCGATACCAGAAAGTCGTTCACTTGTTGGTAAGGGATACGCTTGCCCATAACAACGTGGCGCTGGTTAAGGTAAGGTAAACTGTTTGAGATATAACATGTTAATTCGCGTTACCCCAGTAATTTCACTAGCATACAGCATCCTTCAAGCCGGAACACAGGTTAGCAAATTATTATTTGGTGGCAGAAATAGGAGCTGTGTTAGTATCTACTTAGACGGTGTCTCGTAACGAAGACTTACAAGAAGTAAACTTGAGTACATTTTAATGATTTTCTTTTGCCTTCAAAATATGTTCGTAAAAGGATTAGGGTTTAAGTAATGCGGTACTATGAATTAAAAAGATTACACGGAACGTGAAAAGGGTGTGCTTTGTTAAACGACAGCGCGACGTTTCAATTTCCGTCGTCGAAAGGGAAAAAATGGGTTGAAGTGAAAAAAAAAGCACACGTCATCGAGTCGTTCGGTCTTTGACGTTATAATTAAATTTGTGAATACCAACTTGCAATACCGAAAATCGTTATATGAAAATTCTCTTCTTTGTCATTTTAATACTTAAATCAATTTTCAGGATGTATTGAAATCGAATCAGAAATGAGGAGATCCGCGGAAGGACTGTTGTAAGATCATCGACGCAGTCCTTAACATTGCTCGAAGGACTGATGGCCGATGGGAGAGTAAGGTTTTAGAGTGGCAGCCGCATGCCGGTAAAGGCAGTGCTGGAAGCCTCCCACTAGCTGGACTAACGATCTGGTGAAGATCGCGGAAATATGCTAGATAGCGTAGGACCGATCGGAGTGGAGATCTTTGGGAGAGGCCTATATCTAGTAGTGGACGTTTATCAGCTGATGATGATTCAGAACAAGTCTTCAAGATTTATGAAAATAACATAATTTATTTGTGTTGTGAAACTTACTGAACAACTTATTAAACGAACGATAAGTTGAGAATTGGTTCATGGTATTTCCAACACTAGACACGCACCGTATCGTGTCTAAGCAATATAATAACTATTAATAACGTACTTTAAACTGAGATACAGTAATATTTACATACTTCCTTCCGGCTGGAGAATAACGTGTTACAGTAATACCTAATATTGTTTTCAGGAATAAAGATTTACTACTGTTCAGGATCAGAAAGTAAATGTTATAGAGAATTTAAGACCAAAAATTCAAGATATAAAGATTTTTTTTATTAGACGAAGCGACGATACGAGCAAGGTGTTCACCTGATGGTGATTATCCATAACAATATGGTACTGGTTAAGATAGTACGCACAGCACCACATAGCGCTCGTCGCCTTGAAACGTCTCTTGTATTGATTTATTTTATAAAATATATTTATGTAATGTAAATGAAACAAAGAAAATAATTCTTTCAAGTTTTAATGTCACCAACAAGAAGTGATCAAACTCATTTTTGACAATTTGCTGAAAATTTATTCAAAAGGCGGAGTTTGGCGAAAGTTGCGCATAACTTATTTCTTATATAACTTTGTGAAACTAATTTCTCTCGTTATGTTGCGATAGCCCCTGGTTTTATAAGCTTCGGGACCTTCAACAACTTCGGCGAGCATTGATAACGCGAAAATAAAAATGGGGAAATGTTGGTTTTTGATGTATTATCTATTAAAAAGGGAAACTTTTAACTAACTTGTCCATAGTTCGATTCCTTGGCCACATATTTATGTTAAATTTGAATGAAAGAAACCGATTAGTATAACATGTCATCCTCAGCCGATAGACCTCCACTGCTGGACACGGGCCTTCTCCACGGGACTAATAGTGGTGGGATTTGGGCCATCTCCTACCACGCTGGCTCAATGAGGGCTAGTGGGGAGCCAGAGTCTTGTTTGTTGATTAGCAAAGTGCACCGCGTGCTGGTGAGGTAGGCTTGGGTCCTATTAGTTTTTGTGTGCGTCCCCTTCCAACTCTTCTATTATTATATGTACTAGGATATTATAACCTATTATTTCTCTGCCTAATACCTACTGTAATCCATTCAATTATATTCCATAATAAACTAGACAAGACAGGACTAGACAGGATGTATGTATGCATTTATTTATGTATTTTCATATATTTGTAAATATTTATCTTCTTTTGAATTTATGTATAGTATTGTATGTATATGCATGTATAAGTATATGTACGTAACACAATTATTTTTTTAAGTTTCAGATTTAAAAACTGATAGATTTAACTTTCACACTTCACCTAGAACCGCTTCTCCTGCCTCCCAGGTTGACTGGTAGAGAATGCCTGTAAACAGTAAGTCCGCCTATTGGACCCTAATTTTATGTGTATCAATGAAGTTTAAATAAATAAACAAAATTAAGAGTTTGAAACCCGCTTTGCTAAATGAAAATATTACAACTTGCAAACCACATTTAACGTTTCCTTACGATCTTCACCAAGTGATTGGTCCACC
Source organism: Pachliopta kotzebuea (assembly GCA_018246255.1). Lineage (NCBI taxonomy): Eukaryota > Metazoa > Arthropoda > Insecta > Lepidoptera > Papilionidae > Pachliopta > Pachliopta kotzebuea. The sequence goes on along the minus strand of DWLS01000492.1, from coordinate 16,894 downwards.
TGTTAGGAAGACGTTCCGCAATGCTCCCGTCGACACTCTCCACTCACTCCATCTACCTTTATAATAGTGTTAAATCATTCAATTCAGCATTTAATCGAATATCGAAATGCACACAACCGCAAACTACTGATTAGCACTTTGTGTCGGATTAGCGGTTTGCGGTGGTTATGTTACGTACGGCATTGAGAAAGGTAACTTACTATTATATAATGCATATTTTATGAAACTCTGAAGCAGAAAGACTAGTAAGACTATCATCTAGTAGTAAACAATACAAATTATTTTATTGTATTGTTTGGTGTAGATCTCTGTTGATGACCGTCTAATACCACTGCAGCTTCTATTGCAGCCGACAAACCAAATTGAGCACAAATCACTACGATCCGTTTTGAAGAGCTCAGTAAGCTAGCGAAATTACTGAGGTAACGAGAGCTAACGTCTTGTCTCAAAGCAACGAGAGCTAACGTCTTGTCTCAAAGCTACGAGAAAAATGTAGTATTGTCTATACAATCTAACCAGCGCCATATCGTCATGGGCAGGCGTACCACTTTACATTCCAGAGAACGTACTACCTGCAAAGTTCTATGTTTTTATACTGTAGTTTAATATCAAAGTTCCTAATACGTTTTCTATGTATATACATATAAAGTGTTGCGGTTTCACGCCAAGTAAGTAACCATACACATTTAAGAACATCTGTGTATGATTAAAAGCGCTACGTCAGCAACTAAAAGCTTTCTCATTAAAATATGTTTCAGCCTGAGAAATCTTGAGTGTTCAAGATATAAATAAATAGGTATTTATATCTGTTGTATTTTGATATTACTTTTCTATTTCAGCGACGTCACTAAATAATAATATAGTTTTTTATAACTGTAAAGCAGTAGCACAATTCGCTTAAATACGAAGTGGATGTATTCAAGAAAAAAGAGAATGGGCTGTTACTACTGTCCTTTACTATCACAGACCACATCTAAAAACTAATTAAAATACTGGAAAATTAATTTTAATCCCATGAGTTCGTAGTAGGTTATATAACAATTGATGAAATTTGATTATAAATTCCAGTCTTGTTAGAATATCTAAAATAAATGATTAAGAGCTCCAAAATCACATATTTACCGATAGATTTCCTAACAATACCATAGTAATAAATACTCGGCATTGATAATTTCCCAAATGAATCTTTTTATGTAGTAATAAGTTGTATTCGTAGACTGATTACGAATTATTCTTTTGAAATCGAATATTATAATATGTGTTATATTAAGTTAATCAAAAATATAGTTATAAACTTTTATGGAACCCTTTTTAATGATATAACTACTCTTGACAACCTTTAAAGCTTTATTGGACCTAAAGTAAAATGCGGAACTTGATATAAAAAAAATGAACTTAATAAAAGAGGAGTGAGATGAGAAAATAATTAATAGGATATTGATGAAGAATGAAGAGTAGTGTGGAAGTGAAGATTAAATTAAGAGGAATATATAAACATGTGGTGTAAATAACCTTTATGTGTTATGTAATGAGTTTTTAATCCAGGTTTAGGTTATTTTATTTCTGCCGACGATATGAAAACTTTGAGAAAGAAATTATCTATTATAATTACTAGAGTAATTAGGTTTAACATCTTGTGTCTTGTAGCGACTGGGTTTTAGAATGAATTAGAGATAAATAAGTCTTCAGTTTCAAATAGGATAGTCAATTGCTGAGTGAGACGCTGGAAGAATTGGGTTCGTTTTCTCTTCTGTTAATTCTTACAAGAAAATTAAGTAGTTAGTAATAAAAAAAAAAAGGTTCTCTAACTAACGTAAAAATGTTTCATGCTCTAAAGTATCGCTGGAACGCTTCTGTCTGAATGACAACTTCAAAAAAGTTTTAATTAGTCAATGACGCACTCGGTTTCCGTACCTCCAGCCACTTGAGGGCACTGAGCCATTGTCATTAGTGAATTTGTGGTATACAACTTGATAATACAAATGATGTAGTATTTCTGAAAATCATATAAACACATACTTTTAGAATAAAATATCAAATATTTACTATTCAAACATTCCTTTCAAATAAGTACGAATGTGATCTCTTAAATAGATTTTCATGTCTTACATTTTAGTATTTATAGTAATATTAATTATAGGTATTTTTTTATAGCACAACTAAACCAATTTACTAATTCGGTTCTGATGTAATTTATTATTCATCATTACTATATTATTTATTGAAGTTTATATTGTAGGTTCCTTGTAAACAGTTGTATAGTATAACATTTAATTAAACAATCATTATATGTTAATTAGTATTATAATTATTAGTAATCGAAAGAGGAACCCCGCCACGAAGACAATAAATCTTTCTGACTAAATAGTATATATTCAAGTTTAATATTATTAACCCTTCTTAAAAATTATCTCTATATAAAATATACAGAAACATCTATATAATGTGACATTTGTAAATATTAATCATACTAAGTAAATTCTTTAATCCCTACTAACGCAAACCTTTATTTGTAATAGAAATTCTTTAACACATAATCGAGAATGAAATTGTTTAATTTCAGATTATTAATACAAGCAAGTTGTTTTAATTAAATTAATTAAAGGTTAGGCTGTATTTAGCGGGAGTTCGCTAACTTAGTGTAGGGGGTGTTGAAATTATGCATAGACTATAAAGTGTGATGAGTATGGGTTAACTTATATTTTCTTGGAATATAAAACGTCAAAGTATATAGAATTATTCAACGTGCTCGTCTAAGATATGAGATGTTAAGTCTCGTTGTTATAGTAATATTGCTGAGGAACTCAGTAGTATTTACTAACGACTGTATCTTGGTAGATAGGTGTGCTGATATAAAATGGACAGATCTTAATGTTAACACTATCATATTTTTTTTGTTTGGAGATATAAAATAACTTCTCGTCAAGTTAGTATCATGTTTACTTATCGGCAGTTAAACCAACTTGAACTTGAATACGGTCATCAGAAAAATTATATAAATTAATTGGCGTAAATTTTTCATGTAAGTTATCAAAATGTAAATAGCAGAATAAGCAAAATTTAACTGCATGTACTTACCAGGATAAATTAAGTTAATAAAACAGTCCCAATGAATAACATTCGTTAGCTTAAAATCATGGATAATTTCATTCATGGAAAGCCTTTTATAATTTCAAAACGAAAACAACTTAAGATCTCTTCACAACGTAATAACAAATTCCCGTAGAGTTGCCACATAAATAATTCCTTTGCCTCTAAGAACTGTCTTATCTGAAAATTTTAATAGGGTCTTTAAAATTAACCGAGTTTATCTGATTTTACAGGAGAAATTACAGGAAGAAACGGGCTCCTTTTGAGGGTGGTCAATAGAATATATATGTATCAGATTTATGCAAATAAACATTCAAAACGCTTACGAATCTTCTTTCGCAAGGAAGGAGTTAACGTATTTAACTACCACGATAGTCAAGTGTGAGTTGATACCACAACCACTATAAAGAGCAATAGCTCTTGTTCTGGAAACATATCCTTTTTCTAACTTGATAAGGCAATGAAAGGAGCAAGGCGTTTACTTGATAGTAAGTGATACGCTTGCCCATAACAACGTGGTACTGATTAAGATGATACACAGCAAAATATTAGCGTACTTGGCCATGAAGCATAAAGAGATAAGTTTTGTCACCCTAGTAGTAGTAATACCTCGATCATACAGCACTCTTCAAACCGAAACACAACAATGTTTGCTATACTATTTGTCCGCCGCAGGAGCTGAGCTGGTATCTACCTAGATGATCTCCAGAAATAGATATCTGACACCTGATATTAACCTTCTGTCCATCACAATATAAATGAATAAGCAATGATACTAGTGTGGAAATATTACTATGTTCCAGTTTGAAGGGTGCTGTATGTTAGTGGGATTACAAAGTAAGAAGGCTTAATACTTTATGTCTCAAGGCGAGTGGAATGTGATCCTGTCATCATGTAAAGTAATCCTAAGAAGCGCTATGTTGTTATAGACGAGCGTATCACTTACCATCAGGTGAACGACTTGCTTGTTTTGTCGTCACGTAGAAAAAAAAAAACAAACGAAGTAACTGTTCTATTGATTTTTTTTACTATGTCAGGTTAGAATAGAATCGCAAAAGTTGGCACTACATGTCAATAGACTAAGTCCCAGTTCTGTTTTTCATTATGTTTAATATACTTGCATTTAATCTAATGTAAAAACCTTAAGTGTTTTTGAGGGAAATTTTTATTTATTATATAAACATCAGTTACTTCCCAAAGATATAGTTAAATTTAAGTGTATGTTGGTAGTGTGTTTGTGTCGGAGACAAGTTCACGATATATCTTGCTTTTCGATGTACTAACTGTATCTGAATTCTTGCTTTCTAGTGCCAACTGCACATCACACTCTGACGGTTGTTTGGCAATCGCTACTGTTTTATCTGTGATGTTGGTATAAGAAAAATAAAATGTTTCAAAGCGTGTTTTAATAATAATTCAGAAGAAATTACGCATTTCACTATATATAAATATTAAAATTTCGTACAATTTTTTTTTACTGTGGGTAATACCTAAACGATAATTTATTAAATGATAATGATACCAGAGATGATGAAGCTTAATACAGTAGAAGATTTAGACAACATTGATCTTTTTTAGTCGTGGGAGAAACCTTCAAAATAAACTCTGCTTCTGGGTTATTTAGGATTTATACCCACTAAAAGTCTCTAGTCGGTCATTCTTGGTACATTGCATAAAGCCCTGGGATCTCTTACAGAACTTATTCGTCTATCTTTGCAGTGATGCGCAGCACATCCCAGCGAGAGCTGTTATCCTCTCCTGCATCCACACTGTGCTACGACAAAATACAAAATCTTTTCATACTTGCCTACCGCTTCGGGCTCAATGGACAGTGAGAGACACCACAGATATATGACCTAGATATTGAATTAGAGACCTACATGTTACACAGCAAGAGGTTAGCAGCGGGGATACAAAAACATATTTTTAAAAGAATCAACAAAGTTGAATTTATACGAAAAACAAATATCATTTTTGTATTTTCTTACTAGTAAGAATTAATTTTGAAAATTTAGTAAGTTAAACGATTGAACTTATATCTAGTTAATCTTACTATTGAGAATCTGTAGGAAAATAATTTTATGTTTATTTAAGAATGTAAATTTAAATGTGATATGCATGCGCAAATGTTCCTCATGATTAATGCTACAAAATATTGTTGTCAGTGCAGTAGAGCAACAGGCTCTGTTGTGTCGATGTTAGTGGAGTAACGGGAGAATTATGAAGGAGAAATGTAAAATATATTGGGACTCTACGTCGCAGATGCTTCGAACGAGCTGGTATTAAAAATTTAAAACACTATTGCTTGTTACATTCAAGCAGGGCTAAGCAAAACTTGATATGCGGCTTTATTGTGTTTCGTTATGATTTATAATAAAAAATATATTGCAGAAAGGAAACAGTGCATTTAAAGCGATTATAGATTTTCTTTAGTATATAGAAGTATACATCACTGATGGCATTGGCATAAACCGTTTTTTTTAAACAATTTGGCTGCAAAAGGAGCAAGATGTTCACCTGATGTTTAGTGATACGCTTGTTCATAACAACGCGGCACAGTTTAAGATTTTATACTTAGCACCACATTACACTCTTTACCTTGAACATAATGTGTTTAGTCTCGTTACCCCAGTAATTTCAATAGCATACTGCATTTTTCAAACTGAAACATGGTAATGTTTGAACAGTACTGTTAATCGACGGGAATAGGAGTACCGGTATTTACCTAGACGTGCTCCGGTAACGGAGTCCTACGACCAATAAAATATATAGCCACAGTAATAAATCATACCAGTAATATAGACAGTTCACAGCTTAATTCTATTGCCAAAAATATCGTAAAAATATTACTGTGTTCTGGTCTAAGGAATGAAGTGGCTACTGAAATTACTATGTTAACGAGAACATCTAATGTATCGAAGCGACGGAAACTATGTGATGCGGCTTACATAATTGTAACTAGCGTCTTTTTATGAGAAGGCATGTCGTTTATCATCAGAAGAATTTTCTGCTTCCCTCATCGGTTCTTTGAATATAAATTTACATATATACGAAATATAAACACTTAAGTAATCTTCCCACAAGTGGGACAGGTCTTTTCTTAAAAGGAAACTCATGTTTACGACAGCTGTTAATAATTGAATCTTCTTGCAAAACTCATACTCTATGGAGAACAAACCTTCTCTCTTTAAATTATACAGTTTACTCTTACCGTACTTATAAATTAAGCTATCACCACTAGTAACGCATAATTAGGAGACGAGAACTTGTCAAATTTAACTTAACTCACGCTTAACAATTCTCGTGCTCGACTATTGTTCAGTATTCACTTTACCTTGTTTCTCAATAGAAGTTTTAACTTAGTTGGGGATGGTTGTTGTGTTGACAACATATTGGATACAGTTGTGTCGACCGTTCGAGTCTGTGTCAACGTTACCATCAAAGGATTACCATCGTCCTAGTGTTGTTTACGTAAATTTTTTTTTTATTGATTTTGATAACTTTTTAGTAAAAACTTCAAAAGTAACTACATTTTTTAGTAACTTTAATTTTAAATGCGAATAGCAGGTACTTTTGGTAAGTCCCTACTGCCGAAGATTATTTAGGCATAAACGTTACTGTGTTCTGGTTTGGAAGGTGTCATAAGTTAGTGAAATTACTAGGGTAACAAGACTTAACAGCTTATGTCATAAGCCCACGCTGGCCCAACGCGGATTGTAAAAAGCAGAGCCTCATTTGTTGAAAAGAAAGTTGTACCACGAGTAGGAGAGGCAGACTTGGGTCCCGTGAGTTATTGTATGGGACCCCTTATACACGCAAAATCATCTACAATATATAATAATAATAAAATTGTACGTCATTATATTAGTTTGAAATATTATAACAGAATTATTTGTATGAACCAAAAGTTTTTGGTTAAGTTATTGTAAATACATTACAGTTAGAGCTCTCTTCATCAACCGATAGACGTGCACTATTAGACATAGGTCTCTCTCAATAGTGGGGGGGGGGGGATTTGGGCCATCTCCCACCACGCTATCCAAATGTGGGTTGGTTAATTATGAGCTAATGAGCTAAGTATCTGATAATCAATCATGTTTTAACAAACGGTGACAGTTGTCTAAAATTTAGAACAAAACCATCTGTCATCTGACATTCAATTAATTTCAATTTGACGACAAAATTATTACCTTTGGTAGATCCAAAAGAAATTAAAACTCTAAATATCGACTAGAAGCTTTTATTATAAAACAAAGCGCTTTTTTAAAGTTCCCTCTAATAGGACATGGTTCTTTCTTTATTTAACAAGGCGAGACGAGTGAGGCATTCACCTGATGGTAAGTAATACACTTACCCATAACATCGCAGTACTGGTTAACATAGATATAAAGCCCCTATTGCGCTCGTCGCCTAAAGACAAAGTAAGTTCCGTTACTCCAGTAATTGCTTAGCTTACAACGCCCTTCTCCTTGGACAGTATTGTTGGTGAAGCTGCTGTATTACCTACCTAGATGGTCTCCGGCAACAGAGACTTAGCACCAGTAAAACTTCTTTCCCAAGGCTATCGCCACGCTGTTCAGGAGAGGATTGAGCAATGTCACAAATCGTTGAAAGCTCATTGGAATCGTTGGAATATGCCGGTTTATTCATTAATCTTTCACTGTAACCTCCATTTCAATGGCAATTCAAACTATTGGAGAATAAAACACATCACTTGGTTTTCACTGCTCTCTCTCAATCTCTTACCTAATAGCAGCGTAAGAGACTGAAGTGTTGACTTTAAATACTTCGTAACGCTTGTAACTATAAACCGGAAGAATCTTCTTTCTCTTCTGGGTACTCTTTCAGGATAAATTGACGTGCAGGTTAAGGAGGCGAAACATTTTAAAATATAGTATCTATAGCCTATCAGGTTAAGGAGTATGAGAAATCAAAGTTAGTTCTTTGGAAGGAGGAAAAAAAAAAGAAAAATTTGAATGAGAATCGAACTCATGACCATTGTGTCAAAAAATGAATATTAGCTTCTAGATCATTCCGGTATATTTTAATCTTATAAGATAATAGAGACGTGGGTAGTAAGAGCACACATGCGCTGTCTTTCCGGCTTGTTGAAGACAGTAGTTGCATTGTGTTTTATACTAACTACTTAAGTATAGCAAAATCGTAATTTTTCAAAGTAAATCAATTAAAGCAGCAGCGTAATCAATGTAAAATGCTTTGTTCAAACCACCAGAGCTTACTGTATAGTAAATAAAAAAAATTGTATATCAATCATAGAAAATATTTCCAATCCCTGCGTAAACTCTAAAAAGCTGCAGCTTAAATTTTGTTTTGTAAAAGCTTCGTCTAGTTCGGTTTAGTTGAATTAAGCCAACCGTATGAAAACTAGAAATTTATTTTCGCTCTCCTAATTACGTCACGTGAAATAAAAAAAGCCGAAGTTTTTAATTAACTGTAAGTTCTATTTGCTTTGAATTTTACTGCTTCGTATGTTAAAGCTGCATTAAGCGGCGTTTGTTTACAAATTCCTTTATAAGAACTAACAAATATGTTTTCAAAACGTTTATACCTTACTGAGGTAAAGTAAATGATTTGTTTAATCATACATAAATAAAATTATAAAAATGTAACTATTACATTTCTTTGCAAAAGGTTTAAAAACTGTTGTCTTTAGTAATTTATCGTAAAAAATGAGTAATAAGGTAAGTAAACTAATGTTGTATTTAGTGGTGATAGATCTTTGTTGCACGAGATCGTCTAGGTAGGTACCATCGTAGCTGCCTTTTTTATTGTCAAGTAGTAATATGCGAACATTACTGTGTTCCTGTTTGAAGAGTGTTGGATGCTTGTAATATTACTGTGGTAACGAGACTTATGTCTGAAGGGCGACGACGAGAGCAATGTGTTGTGTTTTTTACCATCTTAACTAACTTTAGCGTATCACTTACCATCAGAACGCCTTGCTTGTCTCGAGGAATAAAAAAAATATATTTTTAATAATATTTCAATATATACAATACAGTTCTGTAATATAAAATGTTTATAATTCACATTTGAAAACGGTAACACAAAACAAACGTATTTAAATCCAGAGTTAAAATGGAAGGATCGAAATGCTTCTGAGACCCACTAAAATTACTGAGGAGAGAAATTTCAATACAAATGGAACTTAGTTACGGTTAATTAAAACTTTACCGGTTAATTCCATATGAAGTGTTTCTAACACAAAAGAGAATAAGTTATACTCTAGAAAGTTTGTGAACGCATAAAATTAATTTGCTTTACTGGCACATTTAGTTAAAGTTAAATATAAACGTAAAATTTACTGGAACTTGATGGATAGCTTCATGTATAATAATACCTACTAAGTGAATGTCCAGTTTTTGCTGACACAGCATTTTGAGACAAATGCAATAATACTGAAGTAAATATTTTTTAATCTGAACATTTTACTGTTGATAGGTCTCTGTTGCTGGTGATTGTCTAAGTAGGTACCACCGCAGCTTCTATTGCAGCCGACAAACAGTACTGTGCAAATATTACTGTGTTCTGGTTTGAAGAGTGTTGTAGCGACTATTACTGGTAACGATAAAGATTAGGTGCAGGGTATACTATATTAACCAGTGCCACGTTGCTATGGGTAGCGTATTACTCACACTCAGGTAAACGTCTTGTCCGTCTCGTATAAAATATCTCGTAATAAAAAAATCAGAATAATAATAATCGTAATCAAATATAGGAATTGAACCTTTTACCCTTGATTCTCAAACATGCTACAAACCATTTTGTTAAGGATCCTAAATACGTCACTCAGTTTTTCAATAACGAAAATCATTTGGAATGGATTCTATTAACTCTTCTACATGTTTTCTTTTATGTATTGTTCCTACCATTATGCAGGCTAGGTATTCCGGATTAAAATGATTTAAAGCGATTTAAAAAACTATGTGGTTTTATGTAAATATCCTATGTATCACCACACTGTCCTGAACGTATCGTATGGTCTAACCTAATATAAAAAAATGTACGTAATCTTCTTTAATTTATAAACTTACCGCAGTCTTGTTTTATCGATCGAGTAAAAATATTACCATATCAAATGTACTCGCAGGGAAAGTCCTTTATTCTGTTGAATGCAAATTTATCTGTCTACGGAGCCCCCGTCAAGGACTCCTGTCTCATCGAGTATGTAAATCGCAGGTAATATTGAAAATATCGCCAAAACGACGATCCGTTTTCGAAGACGCCTCGTTTATAGTTTACCTACAGAAGAACTTGCCGCAATGATGTAACTGTAATGTGCAATGTATTCTTAACTTTCAGCTCTTAATATTGTCTTTGTCATTAAATATGTATTTATCCCTTCCTTTAGCACCTTATGAGATTAAAAAGTACCGGAATGGCCCAGGGGCTAATTTTAATGCTTCGGCTCAAAAGGTTATAACTTCGATTGTCAGAGAATTTTTCTTTTTTACTTTTTGCCCCTTCCACAATGCTAACTTTGAGCTTTTATATCTCTTTAACCGGAAGAGGTGCAAACTTTTTATTTCGGATTTCCCGTCTGTTTATCCTGTACTTCATTTTATCCTGAAAGCGTATCCATGTACATAGTTCTTCCGGTTTAAGGGTTACAAGTGTTACGAAGTATTTAAGTCAGCGCATTAGTTTTTCTTACGTTGATGCAATCAAGTAATAGAGACTAAAATTAATAATGAAATCACAACTTTCTGTTGACATTATCACTGAATAATATTTATGTTATGTATTATTTCTACTTATAATAGTAATATTTTATATGTGCAGACTGTCTCTGTACAGTGTGCATATATAAAATATTATGTTTTGTACGGTTCGGATAAATACATGTTAATTAAATTTTAGTTTTAAAAGCGCTGTAACAAAACTAACGGTAGTCTGTAAAATATTTAATGTAAAAAAGTTCTTGGAATGTATTTTAAAAAGAACAGTTATTACAATTTGCATAGATACATAAAACTTAACTATTTCTTTGTATATATAACCGAGACTAAAGCATTTGGTTTATTTGTATTTCATTATTCCATATAATCTATGTAGGTAAACCTGCCTTGTGGTTTGTTTTAAAGCGTCTCTCTTTAGCTACTTTTGATTGATTGTATTGAAAAGAGTAAGTTATTGTGGTGAAAAATAATAAAAAAGGGTTCTAAATCTGTTGTAGCTATAACACAATGTTTTTAGATTTGACAAAGTAGAATGAAATTAACCGATATTGATTTTTTAACGTTTGCAAATAGTTCATTTCCTTTTCTGTGTACACTGTTAAAAATACTTACCGTATTAACTTAGTATCTGTACTATATGTTACTGAAATTTTAAAATATGACAGCGGCTATTCATAAATATATTATAGGTTTGCACTTTCCTAGATTATATTTTTTAAAAAAACACGTTACACTTTATTAAACAATGATTTATTTATAACTTTGTATTAGGGGTTGTAGAAAAACTATTTTATTTTTGCTGTATGTATTTTGTTTTATGTATTTATAATAAATATTCATTTAAGTAATATAAGTCATCATCATCAGACGATAGACGTAAACTGCTGGATATTAGTCGTCTCCTTTTGTTGATTACTAGGATGGACCACTACCAGGGGAGGTTGGCTTGGGTTCCAGGAGTTGTTGTGTGGAACCCAACGCAAGTGCGTATTGAAGTCAATATAATTATTTATAATGAAGTATTTAATTTAATAAACTTATTAGTCTTTACCAAATTGACAAATGAATGGAAAACATAGAAAAGAGGTTAGCGTTAGTATTTTCATCGAGGAATAATTCCGATATTACGTTCAGTGGTTAGAAACTTTTCGTGGATCATTTAATATTACGGAAAAAAGGACCGAAAACAATAACGTAAAATTGTTTGTTTCCGTAACCGGAAAATATTTTTACAGCATTGTTTTCCCCTCATGTCCTGGCCCCCCCGTTGCGAATTCGTAGATATAAGAGTGAGCGTTGCAATAACAAAGAATATTTGGCAATCCTTTGGATGTTGTGAAAATAGACTAGATGATAAACTTGCGTCGCCCCTGTACACATTCGAAATTTCTTTGTTATTTATTTCTGGCATGTATTGTTTTTCATCACCGCTGTATCGTCTAGAGTTTTTTTCATTGAGTTAGTCGAGGAGACTGGCAAAGCATTTACCTGGTGGTAACTCTTGGGCATACAATTCAGCGTTTGTTAACATGGTACACTACACCACATTGCGCTCGTATTTGACGTATAAAGTGTTAAGTCTCGTTACCTCAGTAATTTCACTAGCTTACAGTACCCTTCAAACCGTAAAACAGTTTGATTTTTGTTTATAATAATATAATAATAATACCTTTTTTATATTGTTGTACGTTAAGTATCGAAGTAATTCTTGTGTTACATATAATTTTTAAGCACTATTGTATTTTTGGGATAAATTTTACTTTTTTCGCAACCCGATATAATCACTGTAACATGGATGGCTATTTGTGTTTGTTTATTAATTAATACATTTTACTTTTTTATATATATGTGAACTCTATAAAAATTTTATATTTTGCCGAATTTACAGTACCTGAACGAGTACTGTAAATTTAACCATAACTTAAGCTACTATCGTTGATACTTTTAAATTTGTTATAACATATAATTATTATAACGTTAATGTAAACATAGGCACAGTTGTTTAATTAAACTCTTAATATTAGACAAAATTTCAATATGAATTGAAAATGAACGTTACAATACAATGAAATTGTTTTTGAATGACTAACAAAAATGTCGCAATGAATTTGATTAAAATTATATTCAAAACAAGAATAAAATGACTCAGAGTTGTAGTTAGTTAAATTGTTATTGATAATGTATCAAATGTTACAATAAAAATAGTAAATATTTATCTAAAATCCCAACGAGCATGAAAAATACAAATATAACTGAGTAGCTGTGGCTGGCTCTGATTAAAATCTCGACTGGTGAGTTTTAAAGAAGTTTCAACTTGATACTAAGTGATAATGAAAGAAGTTCTTTTCTTTTTATAAAGCAGAGATGGTAAAGAGTTCGTTTATAAAAATAAATTTGTCATCTTAAGAAATAATTTATTTCATTAAATTAAAATAGAACTGAACTCTTCTAACATCTGTCGAATTATAACGTCTAACAAAATTTATATTGATTTAGTTTCTAGTTAGGAAATTGGACGAGGATAGACGTTAACCATCGAGGAACGTGTATACGATTCCGTTTACAACACAAGTGGTTACCAGTAACATTTCACATACACCAGTGAGATATCATGTGTCTAACATGGATTTCTAACGTCTATTGTCTGTTGTACTTCATTTGGTGTTCGCTTTGTCTATTGTGAAACAGCCTATCGTACGAGAAATTAATCAAACGTTGTCGATTATGATTAAATGGTCCATCGTCATTATCATTTTGTAAGACTTCATTGCTGAACGTAAGATTTCAAAAGATCGTTATATGGAACTTTGTGAAAGACAATCTGTGTATCAGCGATTGTATTATCTTTGGCGAGTTATATTAGTATAGTTTCTTCAAAACTGTTTAGTAAATCTACCATTATTTAAGCTTTACTGTGTTCTGGTTGCGAACGTTTGAAATAATTATTAAATAAATAAGAGATTCTGAACATTGATCACGCTTTGGTGTATAAGGTCTCATTGACACTCAACGCTATATAAATTTAATTTAAAGTGTGGGAGTGGAACTGGTTAAGATATTATACACAGCTACAAATTTCGCTCATCGCTTTGTGACGTAAGATGTTAGGTGTTGTTGTCTTACTAATTTCACTAGTACACAACCCCGTTAAAACTGAAACACAGTAAGGTTTGCACAATACTATTTGGGGGTAGAAAGAGGAGCTGCGGTGGTACCTACCTATACGGTCCGCGGTTTTAAATACCTACCAATATCTTCAACATCCTCATACCACTATTTTATTTAAATAAATGTAGATCATAGTGTACGTAAATTAGGAATCAATAAACTTTTATGTCATGAAGATGATGAAACTTATTAAATAATCCGGAACAATGGCTTTATTACAGGATCACACTTGAAATTAATCGAAGTTGGGAAGATGTTTTCAATTTCACCGTTGATTTACATATTGATGAAACGGAAATCCTTGATGGCTCGCCGTAAACCGATTAATTTACATTAAACCGAACAAAGGACTCTCCCTCGAAGTTTGCAAATGTGTTGTAAGTAAAAGAGGTTGCTATTGATAGTCTTAGAACGTTCCTTTAAAATAACCCCATGAATTAAATACAACTATTAAAATGTAACTATGAACATAGTTTTGATTAAGAGAATTATCTACATTGAGAGATGTTCATCTATGAAATGTAAATAAATATTTCATAGAAAAATTATATTTCATTAACCTATAAATGTAGACTGCTAGACATAAGCTTCCCCTAAAAGTACGGGATTTGGGCCATCATCCACCACGGTGGCCCAATGTAAGTTGATGGGGACCCAGAGCCCCGTTTTTTAATAAGCTGTTTGTACCACAAGGAAGTGAAGTTGGCTTGGATCCAATGACTTATTGTATGGGGACCCATACACACCATCGTAAAAACTACAAATATACATAACCCATAAAAGATAACATACACATATAAAACGACAAATATAACATTGTTTATATTTTAATAACTTACTCTAGTTAGGCATTCAAAAGGGGCTACAAAGTATAAGCTTTCATATAATTTAATTACTATATATAACTTACATTGATCAAGCTATTAGAAGATTGTATAAGACAATAGTTATTCATTAGCAGGACAAAGTCGGCATGAGAAAGGATACGACATGTAAAGACAAGAAGAATTAATTTTTTATTATGTTTGTCTACGAATTACTATTAGGTCTAGATAATATGAAAGAAATTGACGATCTCTTTGTGTACATTAGATAATGTGATAGTGTTTTATAGACCAAATAAATGTGTTATTATTCATTTTCTTTTCTACTGTACCTTTGTGAAGTAATCTCAAAATTGATTACCAGTTTGAGTTTGTTGGCCTTTCTGTATTTAAGTCTGTAGGAAACCCGGTACAGGAGTCATTGTACTGCCGCCGCAATTAGTTTAATTTTCTCCGGCTGTTTGCGGTAAGGTTTCCTATAGAAGATCGCTGTGAAATTACTTTGTATATTACGCAGAGACTTGGCCTTGTTAAACGGAGGTTCGATTCCCGGGTCACATGTTAAGCCAAAGTGTTTTAAGTGAGCACGCTTCAATACCTTATTGTGGATTAACATCTTGTGAAGTTAATGTAATTAAAAATTGTTAACATAATCTGAAAAGTTTACATAATCTGTATATAGTATTTTGGTTTGTAAAATTATTGTTTAAGAAAGAGAGATGAAGTAAATAAAGAGAAGATATGGTTGGTTTTTTTAATATTTTATTTGCGACGACCGACTTTCCATTTGCACTTGACTGTTTCTTTCTAAATGAACGCTGTAAATGTAGAGTGCTTTTATATAGGGTAGTGGGCTAAAATATAACCAAATAGTGTTCTTACCTTGAAGTGAACTCTTTAGACATAATGTTTCAGTTCTTTTTTAAGAAAAAGTGGTGCCATATTTAAGAAAAATCAAAAAATTAAATAGAATAAATGTTTCTTTTTTAAGACTTTATTTTCTAGATTAAGCAATAAAGTTGTTTGAGAGTGATTAGATATTTTATCGAAAAGAATATCCGTTATATTGACAATGGAAATATGGTCTTAGATTTCCAATTTCCGTATTCAGGCCATTCCCAGTTCGCTCACTGTATTCGCATTTGAATCCCAAACTAGTCTCTAATAACTACGCACCGCAACGAAGCTTGGCAATGGACTTAGCAATATGCCGGCCATGTCGAATCCGAGGGATCGTTTTGTGTGTGAATAATGTCCTGCTGAATGATGTTTTGTGCGATATTATCTGTAAAGGAACAGGCTAATATGATCAAACTGACGTTATTCGAAGATACTGAAATTAACCTGCGATTAGTTCGCCTGTAACATATTTACAATGTCTACGCTTGCGCTTCAACATTATCATGAGTAATGTTCGATAAAAATATATTATAAATTAATGTGAAAACAATAAAGAAGTCAGGAATTTTTGTATATAAAGAATATAAATCGTTATTTCAATATATAAATTGAAACCGGAAGCTCATCCAATTTGTTTTCTGGTGGTAAGGTTTTTGATATAGTTGTTATATAAAGGCACCTCATGATGAATATGTAATTCCATGATTTTTACTTTTTATTCCATGAGCCGACGAAGCACAGTTCACTCAATGGTAAGTGATACGCTTGTTCATAAAAATATCGCGCTCGTTAAGATTGTGCACAGCACCGACTTATCCACCTCGTCTTGAGACATACGATATTTAGTCTCGATAACCCAGTAATTTCATTACCATTTCAAACCGGATTACAATAATGTTTTCATATTACTATTTGGCGGTAGAAATAGGAGCTGCGGTTGTACCTACATAGATGGTCACCGACAACATAGGCCTACCTCCTGGAGTTTTGTAAATACATAGCGTTAAAGGTAATTAAGAAGAATAAGTGATTAGTATTAGTATTAGTGATAGTAGATATGTCTTTGTATAAATAATAATATTAAAAATATATATATATATAAAAAAAAAAAATTATGTAACATAGTTATTTATTCATGGGTGCCGAAATAGTCAGACAATAGATTACTTAGATCTTTTAGCACATCATGGCCTTTTTTTGGGACATACAATA
>DWLS01000491.1:0-29916 GCA_018246255.1 Pachliopta kotzebuea | reverse complement strand
GCGTCTATAGGCTACGGTAACTGCTTACCATCAGGCAGGCCGTATGCTTGTTTGCCACCTCAGTAGTATAAAAAAAATGATATACTTCGGCCATATAGAAAGGGAACTGTTTTCGATTTTCTAAAGCTAGTTCTCGAAGGCAAGGTTCCCGGAAAACGAGCACCCAGAAGACGAAGAAGACAGTGGTTTAACGATATAAGAGATTGGACAGGTTTTGGGTATCCTTCATTAAAAATAACGACTATAGATTGACATTTTCTCCAACTGACCGCCTAACTTCATCTTGAGGAAAGCACTCAAAGTTGATGATGAAGTAATATCTTTTAGAATAATACCTTTAGTTTCTATATCTTCATGAACCAATAGACGTACACTGCTGGATATAGGCTTCGCATAAACAAAAGCGTTTTTTTTACAGCCAAATGATGTTAAAGACGCCAATTACCAAGTGTATCCAGCTAATATAATATTGTTTTTCTTTTGAAGGATAAACCTTCGGTTTTAATGTCGCATTTCGTAGACAAAAGCCTATTTTTTCAAAAGCGTCAATGTATTATTAATTAATATTTATTTATTTTTTCGGCACCTTTTTGTATTTTATTTTCTTTCTTCTCTTCACATCCTAAAAAGTTGACTGGAAGAGAATGCCTTCTGGCACTATGTCCGTCTTTTATTTTACTGTGTTTCTCTTATACATAAATTTTTGTTATGTTGATTGTGCAAATAAAGTCTAAATAAATATTGAGAAGAACAGCCAAAATGTATTGACGACAATAATTACCCACTGTGTCTATAACACCACATGCCTTTCTTCGTGTTGAAAAGAATCCGTACGTCTTATTACTTCAAGCAGTGTATAACACGTGAAGTTTAACTTTAACTGCTACATTTTTACTAATATATTTGTTTATATATAAGAGAAAGTTCATTTGTAAAATAAATATTACATTGTAATTATTTTTATTAAAATTTGTCACTAAAATTTTTTGTAAAGAGTCAAAAAACCCAATATGGCAGTAGTTAGTATGTTACACCAAATTGTGTTCCTCGTCTTGAGACAAACAATATTTTTTTTATGTTACCAGGCGACGAGGCAAGCAAGGCGTTCACCTGATAGTAAGTGATACGCTTACTCATAACAACACTGTACTGTTGATGATATTATACTACTGCTTATATTATATACACAGCACCATATTGCGCTCATCGTTTTCATCAGATCTTTTAGAATTAAAGCAGATCTTTTGTAAAAAAAAAATGCATAACTATGAACAAAGACTTCTATTCGTCTAAGACAAGAAAGCGAGACGCTTGCCCATGACAATATAGCGTTTGTTAAAATGGTATACAGCACTACATAGCGCTCGTCATCTTAAGATTTAAAATATTATCGTTACCTCAGTAAGTTAAATAGCTACCCATCAAACCGGAACATAGTAATGTTTACACAGTACTATTTGTTAACTGCAACCTATTGCAGTTGACAAATAGTGAGTATAGACGTAATAAGTGCAAACCTCTGCAGCTCCTAAGCTGCGGAGGTACCTACCTAGAAATTCTCCAGCAACAGACCAACCAATAACTTAATGTAATGACGATGACTTCAAAAAAGAAATTACTAAGAGGCTTGTAAGTAATTTAGGCGCTATTTTAAACTACACTCGGGATCTTATTAATGACGTTAGCTGTAATATTAAATTCTTGCGCAAATCCATTAGTCAAATACCCGTCATATGGCATAAGTACGCCGATGGCTATATGATTAATTAACATCCGATTGCGAATATGTAGGTAACCGACGGTCTATTAAACGGTATACGAATACAGTTCCGAAGTATAACTAATATAAATGGTACGGATAAATAATGAGAGGTTATTATGTATTATACGATCATCATCACCCGTTAGACCAGTGTTTCTAAACCTTTTTTATTGTCCCACTTTTGAGTAAAATATTTTCTATTTCCTCCTTAAACCTTGAGATTTTTATCCAATGCCTTACAAAATAAAAAAAAATTAATTATATTAGCTTATTTTCTTTAATATTCCAGATTGCCCCACTTCACTTCTTCAATTATGGAAGCATTTAGGCCTTCTCACGCTGTGCTTGCTCTATGCAGATTGGTAAGGAGTTAAAACTTCATTTGTTAATTAGCAGGATGCAAACAGATTAGTTAGGTTTGGCAAGGTTGTTGTGTGGGAACCTTTACACCATTCTTCATATACTTCTTTTTAAAGTGCTTGATTATTGATGAAGTTGGCTGTCAGGTTTGATTATCGTTATCTGTATTGATCTATGTAGATCCTCAATACTGGTATTTTTGGTCACTCATGTTTCGCAGTCAGATTTTTTTCGAGGTCTATCAAGTCTTTTGGCTACATCTTCATTAACGCCTACTCACTGTTATATAATACAAAGGAAACAGTTAAAAACAGGCAATATGTTTCTCAAGATTATCTAATAATCTAGTAAATATTAACAGTGTGATACATAAAAGTACTTTTAGCTGATATATAATCTTTCGCAAGTACCGATTCGTAATATCGTTCTGAAAAAGAAAAAAAAAACTTCTGCAAGTTGGCAAGTAAACAAATACGTACGTTTCCAAATAGGCACACATAAAAACGAATGTTATTTGAAACGTGGTAAAAATCCGGTTACCCTTCGCCGAAAGCGGGAGGTAACTTTCATTTAATATAACTTCATTCGGCTACAGATCCTCGGGCGTGGATAGGTGGGAAGGCATATTGAAGTGAGCCCCCGTTTCTTCGGAACTACCAAATTATTATTGCCTTATACAACTTTCCCCGTTGTCCTCCACATTGAGTCAATAAAACATTTGAACCAATGAATACATTTAATCATATCCAATTTGCTTAGAAACATATTTTTTTAGTCTAAATCAAAATACCAATTTTTTTTGAAGTAAAAACGAAGCGCTTTTAACACCAACTTCGAATTGTGCTTTTTCAGCGTCTTCTTCACTAAAGGTACCTTCGTTTGATCTCAGTTAATTTATACTACAGCATAATTATAGAATGGTTTACTGAATACTGTTCATTATATATCAACCTTCGATACAGATTCATTAAACTTATCACTGTATTAAAAAAAAGTTGTGGGGTGCTTTTAATACCAACTGATTTTACCTAGTGATATTAAAGCCAACACTTGGTGCATCATACTAATTAACAAACGAGGCTCTGGTAACCCATCCACCCGCATTGAGCTGGTGTGGTGAGTGACGGACCAAACCCCGAATATTGAGAAAGGCATCATGCCGTGGATATTTATCGACTGACGAAGGTATTGCTTCAAAACTGTTTGCTGATCCTTTTACCAATTAACTCGATTCAAAAAGTATATTTTTTTTTTATTCGAAGAAGCGATGAGACTAGTAAAGTGTTAATCTGATAATAAGTGATACGCTTGTCCATAACATGTCGCTGGTTAAGATGGTGTACACAGAACCACATTGCTCTAGTCGCCTAGAGACGATAGATGTTAAGTCTCGCTACCCCAGTAAATTTACAAGTATTCAACACCCTACAAACCGGAAAATAGTAATGTTTATTTGGCGGTAGAAATAGGAGCTGAAGTGGTGCCTCCTTATTCGGTCCCCGGCGTCAGAGATCTACCACCATTATAAATTAAACAAAATTTTATGATCATGAGCTGAGAGATGTCCATCGCTGAACAAAGACCGCCTCGAAGACGGCCCAAATCCCCTAATTATCGAATGGGGGATTTAGCCGTTTCCCGCCACGCTGACCCAATTCAGGTTGGTGGGGAGCAAGGGTCTCGTTTGTTGATTAGCAAGGTGCACCTCGAGCAAGAGAGATTAGCTTGGGTCCTGTAAGTGCCCCGGGACGGGCTATGCCAGCATAGCGTTAGAGAAGTTGTATTCCGAACGGAAATCCCGTGACCTCTCCAAACACTGAGGACGACCACCGTGGGGGTTTAGTGGGCAAATCTTGACATAACCTTGACATTCCCAGATCGCAAGGTATCTTTTCGGAGATTGCCTCGAAAAAAAAGTTCCGTGAGTTGTTGTGTGGGAGCCTTTATATCTATAATAAATTTAAATATTCACAATATTCACTAACGTCAAAAGTTATATTATTTCAGCAAATTCATTTACAATTCTAACTATATAATAGAATAACAAATCTACCCTTGCATTGAAACGTCAATATTTTTATTAATTAATGTTATACAAAATTCTCATTTGCTTTGCAAATTAATTCCCGGACGCACTTACAGTTTGTGAAATGATTGCGAACACAATCGAATGGATGCAGCTGACGTTTCCCTCATAGGATTTATGAATAATGCTTCCACTGAATTATTTTTGTTATATTTTATTGCAACATCGCTCAATTGCATTTCTGTTCAATCACTAAAGTTGTACTTCATCGTCAACAGCCTCCGGTAGTCTACTGCTGGACATAGGCCTCTCCCAAGGAACTCCACTGGGACCAATCTTCAGTTATACGCATCTATTTGATGCCAGCCGCCTTGCGCAAATAGTTGGGCAATCTGATGATCATCTGGAGAGAAGTTGTCTTTTTCTTCAGCTGATAAACGTTCACTGCTTTACATAAGTCTCTCCCAATAGTAGAAGGATTTGGGCTGGCCCAGTACAGGTTAGTGAGGAGCCAGAGCTTCGTTTGTTGATTACTAGGGTGCACCACGGTCAGTTAAAGTTGGCTTGGGTCAAGCACACTCCCTAAAGGCATTGTAGTCCAACTTAATACTTCTATGTCAACTGTTAATTATACGTAATAATGTAAACGTTCTAGCCTCATACTGATATGGCTAAGAAAGAGAAAGTAAAATGTGTTCCAAATGGTCTCAATGTTGCATAAAAATGTCGTTCTAGACATTGATCAGACATTTTTTCATTTGAAGAGGCGACAGGAAGAGCTAGCCGTTCACTTGAAAGTAAGTGATGCGTTTGTCCATAACAACGTGGCCCTGGTTAAGATAGTATAGAGAGCGCTACATTGCGCTCATCGCTTTAAGACATTAGGTGTTGAGTCTCGATAGCTGAGTAATGTTTTGCACAGTATTGTTAATCTACTGCAATAGAAGCTACTGTGGTACCTATCTAAACGATCTCCGGCAACAAAGACCTATCACCAGTAATAGTATTATTTATCTGCGGATAAGTATCGATCTCGCCATTACGACATTAGCTTAATACAGATATATTATATTCTCAGTAATTCGGTGCGGGTTGTTTGAAGTCGTGTACTGTGTAATTCCGTCGACCGGTCACCCTGAAAGTTTATTGGGGACATATGAGCATGTGTCTACACAAACAAGAAATTGACCCGTAGATTTCAAAATATATTATTACAACAATTTATGATATAAATATTGAAAGTAAGTTTCTGACAACACAAACAAAATCTGCCCAATTCACTAACTTATTTACTTACTTTACCAAAGTGAGTTTCGGCTTCTGGCACAAGAAATCTTGGAGTACGTGTTCTACGGTGCCCTTCCAATGCAAATTTTGTGACCATGTTTAATGTTGCTAGAAATTCAACCAATTTATACAATTCACCGTAGGATGTAAGGGGTCTAATACAACACGTCACGGGACACAAATTAACCGCACGTACTCGCGGTGTTCCCAGCTAATTAACAAACTAGGTTCTAGCCCCTTCCAATCCGCATTAGGCCAGCGTGGTCGGAGACGGCCCAAATTTCCTTCATTATTAGGTGAGGCAATCCAGCGGTGGACGTCTATCGGCCGATGAATAATGAATCCAATTCACCGGATATTCCTCTTCACTAACAGAAGTGGCCATCAAACCAGTTGACGCTATGGAATGGTTGCTAAATGAAACATATCAAAGGGGAATATTTACACGAGCACTTCAATTTGCGAGCAATAAAGCTGCGTAGTCAATATCGGCAAAACATTACAAGTGGTGAATGTGCGACGGATCCGTTAAATGCGCTGATAATGGCAACACTGGCGCAGTTTGCAGCGAACTCAGCCGAATCACGGATATATGACGCTAATAGGTGTAACGAGCGCGGTTGCCGCTCCTGTCGATTGTTTCCCCGGATATTTATCTGTTTACATGACACCCGATTTTGTAGACGCACAGTTCATTGGGCTATGAACGATGGACACCTGACCGTTGCTGTTTGGTACGTCAATTGCTAGAAACCCCCTTTTTTAATAAAGTAGCTCTTGAATAAGATTTTACTTAAAAGAAAGCTGTGAAACAATTTCATATAGTAAAGCGTACTATAGAAGTAGCTTATCTCATATTCTTTTAAAAACTCCTACATCATATTTGGTCAGTAACACGGTCGCTGGTAGAACATTCGTAATTATACATTCCTTTATAAAGTTCGTTTTTTTTACATTTACCTCTTCGTCTTTCACTTTCTTATTTTGTTATTCTCTTATCCTTCATTTTATATCTTTTTTTTAATTCTTTGACTGCATTCGAATTCACCAATCTATTTCTTTTGCCATACATTTACTTCCTAGGTCTTGTTAGTGCTAAATACTGAATACTTGAATCTACTACTACTACTTTTTACTTATAATACTTGTTTGAAGTATTTTAACAGTTTTCGACTACTACGGTCTATACTCATTATGCAAAGTCTTTTATTTAAGTCCTGTTAGTGCAATACACACAAGTTTAAAACAAAGAGGAAGATTCTTATGAAGTGTGCTTTGCTCATTGTAATAAATAGGATGATTCATAAAGTCCTCATACAGCATCGCATTGCACTCAACGTTAGTATGTAATTTAAATCTTTATTTCAAAAATTACTTCAGCAATTAAAACTGCCGTCAAAGGAAAATAAAATACTCGTCGTAGGAGAACAATAGTTCATTTAATGAACGTCAAAAATCTACCACCTATTCGCAAAGGAAAGGCCTTATACCTAAGAAGAATGGGCGCAAGAAATTCAGCGGGCTGTACACAGTTTTTTTTTAAATGTCTTATTTACTAACGTATATTACTCGAAAATCTTTATATATTTCCCTTTATATCATATTTTTATATCATTATATATCTCTCTATATTTTTTTGACGGTTCGATTCTCAACTGTTGCAATAGTACAAACAATATATATAAAGCTGCAGGTATTGATGATGACTATAACCTCTGGTGTCGAGGTGTGTAATAGGTCCCACACAACAACTCACGGGATCCAAGCCAATCTTAATTGCTCATGGTGCATCCTACAAATCAACGAACGAAGCACTGGATTCCTACCAACCTGCATTGGTCCAGTGTGGCGGGAGATGGCCCAAATCCCTCATTATTAAGATAGGACTATGTCCAATAGTGGACGTATATCGGGTAGTGATGTTACCGTGTTTAGTGACAAGAAGGAACATATATCAATCTCGTAGAATCATGGAATCAACAACGATTTAAATATATTTTTGTTAAGTGAGACAAAGTTCAAATATTTCATGGTTTAGAGAAAACCATGGGCTATATCATATTTAAAAATAAGCTAGATTTCAAATAATACCATATAGATTTCACATAGGTGTTTCAATCTATTGAACAGATATGAAACGAATTTTAGTAGCGACATAAAGTGAACAATGCTCATTGATTATTAACACAATGAACTGTCACACCGTTTCAGTAATGCCATAGAAGCGACAGACGGTAGGGTAACCCATCCTAGAGTTAGTCGAATAAATCCATTTGTATACGTCAAAAGCGATAGTTTATTTTCACTTACAAAATTTACATAAAAGTTCTATGAAGAGATATATTTTTTCTTTAATATTCATAGATATATATGATGAATCGGTTCTTTAGGAGTGGCCTATGTCCAGCATTAAACTATCACTGTTGATAATGATAATGTTTAATTGCTATTCAATTTACCAAATACGTATATACGTATACGTATGTGTTAAAATATTGATTTCCTTTATACACTTTTATTTATTTTTCAATATTACAAATACAAATACAATTTCAATAATACAATTTTTCAAGTTTACACTATCTTTGTCTACAAGAGTGCCGAGGGTCAGACGTCATCATAATCAGCCGATAAACGTACACTGCTGAAAACAAAACTCCTCTAATAATAGAAGATTTGGGACACCTTCTACCACGTTAGGCCAATGTGGGTTGGGTGAACCAGAGCTTGGTTTGTTGACAAGGTGAAGTTGGTTTGGGTTCCGTGAGTTGTTGTGTGAGACCCCTTATATCCCTTTATACCAGAGGTCACAGTCATCAATACCTACAGCTTTATATAAGGTACATTAGATGTATTATTAGAACAGTTGAGCTACGAACCGTCAATAAATATTCTTAGAAAGTTTTTGTTTATAATTAGGGAGATCACTAACTCTTTCAACTTGGACCAGCCCCTTTGATATTAGTCCCGGCGACCTTCGTAACTCGAGCATGCGTACATATGGTCTTTATTTCGTTTCACACAGCCAACAGGGGTTGACATTAAATTTATGTCATATTCGTCTCCAAATGCCCCCGCGATACATCCCAGTACAATGTTGACATTCCTATTAAGTTATACAGGCGGCTGTAAGTAATGAAATATTAAACATTAATATTTTTTTTAGCTTCCAAACATTTTCATTTTACAATAACATATAACTGAATTTCTAATTAAATTTCTCATTCATTATTATAAAAGATACACTACAACAAAATATTGCATCTAAGCACAGAGTATCAAACTGCAACTAAAACCTAAATACTGATAGCATTTCTTCTTTTAATTAGATTGGTGATAATCTATTAAATTGATAATGAATTTTTATTTTGTATTTTAGATTTAAAAACATTAAACAACAACGAGCTTATCAGCTCGCGGAGTCCGGATCCGCGAGCTCAGGGTCCGATGAAGCTTTCACGGCCATAATAGTGGCCGAAAGCGAAAACTTCATCCGAAAAAAAAAAAACATCGAGCTTATTTATTACTCTAACGTATTAGCAGACTTTAAGATACAATGAGTTTATTCTGTGGACTGTAAACAATAACTAAAAAGCTGCAGGTATTCTATGTAGTCTATGATATCAGGATATCTGTCAAGTCACTACTCCCATGAACATGGGTGCTGTGAAGCATCCAAAACATCATAGTAATATATTATTAGTATATTTAAACGTGTAACAGTCGCGTGTATATAAACCTGTTTGATAGTCTTCTGTAGACATTCTGTCATTTAGGACTTATTTATTTATTTATACAAATCATGTAAAGATGGACGTAATTCCTTTGGCATTATCTTCTACTCTATCTTGGGTGATGCAGAGATGTCATGAGGTAGCTGCAAGGTTACGAGATTAAAGTAAAAGCGGAATGATAATGCAATATACATATTAGCATATTAAGTTAAATACATAACACATGTACATGGAAATATATAGATTATTATATACAATATTTATACGTATATCATACATAAACATTATCATTACCAGCCTGCGGTAATCCACTACTGGAAACAGGTCTTTCTCAAGGAACGCCACTTAGGCCAGACATACTCATAGACATACTTATATATAATTACTCTTTAAGATTTTAAATAGGTGCATATCATAAAAATGGTGGGTTTTTGGATAGTAAAAGGTGGTAAATATACTTATAAGTGATCTCATATGTATTTTGGAACAGCCTTTATAGTGAGCGTGGTGGTGAACGGTAACAAAACTCCGGTGAGCGCTGGCCGTCCGGCGCGTAGGTTAATCATTTCATTCAACGGTATACAGTTACACGGAATTATTATTGACACACCAACTGTCGAGGGCCCGCGGCCAAATTGAATGTGTGATTGGAAAATCAATACGAGATGTAAGCTTACGACGCAGCAATCATACCCGCACCGATGTATGAATATACACATTTTGCTTCATTGAATATACAGATGTGGGAACATAATCACTTATCCGCAGGTGAATTGTTTATATTATTTTATTTACTGGTGATACGTCTCCGTTGGTAGCACCTGTGAGTTCCGTAGGAGATTCCGGAGCCTTCCGCAATGCACTGAAGATGACCATCAAGGGAGTTTTAGTAGGTACAAATCCCACATATTCCTGACTTCCACCCAGAAGCACGGTATCTTTTGAAAATTTCCCCCGCGGTGAAAAAAATAGATCTCCGTTGCTGAATATTTTCCAGGTATACCACCTTAGTCCATATTGCAGCTGACAAATAGTACTGTGCAAATATTGCTGGGTTCCGGTTTGAATGGTGTTGAAAGCTAGTGAAATTGCTGAGGTAATGTGACTTAACATTATGTCTTAGGGGACAAGCGCAATGTAGTGCTGTGTACTATCATAACTAACGCCATATTGTTATTGGTAGTCGTATCACTTATCATCAAGTGAACGCATTGCTCGTCTCGTCGCCTCGTACAATAGAAAAAATAAATTTTCCTTAATCCGTCGAAATTTATTGAATATACAAAGTCAATATTTCTATAACTTTTGGTTGTACTTCTCGTTTTTTCTTTCAGTTCCTTTGTTATTTAGGAGTCTCTATTTTTGATCCTCTCACTGTTTTACTCTTTCAATTTATCCTGACTTATCTTTAATAACCTAAGTCTAATACGATTAATTTATATTTCTCTGCCTTGCTTAGACACTCCTAAGATAGAGTTTTTTGTGCATGATTTAAATAAGTTTTAGACATAAATAATATTAAAAAAAACATAGTACATTTTATCAATTTTTAATCAAAAAAAAATATTATACAAATTAGTTAAAAAATATTCAGGAAATATATTAAATTAATAAGAAAAGGTACAATCTAAATCACAAAGACGGTCGGAATCAATTTTTAAATCAGTACCTGTCATCGTCGGACATTCCCAGTCCCTTACTTCATTAAACTGATTTTTATCAAGACATTTTAATTACAATTGAACCCCCCACACCTCTCATTTTTGGCATGGCAATCATTATTTTTCAGAGCTTCCAAAGATATCTATCGGGATTATATTTCCGAAGGGATAATTCTTTAATGCACATGATTTCATTAGTGTTGGAAGTAGAAGCGAGTCAGAGTAATGAATCACCACCACTACGCTCCCATCCCACATATAAATAAATTATATTTCTGACGTCACATATTAATTAAATTTTTTATGTCTATGACAGTTATTTAATTGGATATAATTAGTTCTGTTTATTAAGCTTCAGTTTAAGTATCATTTTCTAACATAACAGTTATAGTACAGTCCGCTAAATTTTCAAGAATACTTGTAACATTACTAGTTGTATATAACTAGTGATTTATTTTCCAGTTTTCAAAATTTTTAAAACTTCTCATCAATATTAAAACTGCGTTGTAATAAATAAAAATAAATACTTTGTTTCAGTTTAAACTTAATTTATTTTCTTGTATAGAATTAGCTTAATAGTTATTTAATGTAACAGTTTTCATGCCACATGTCTATGAAAAGAACTAATTACTTTAACTTTTCAAATCTGTAAAGCCATATAAAAAGATCTTTTTATTTACTTATATCTTTTCATCATCAGCTGATAGACATACGCCTTCTCTTACTACATACTTAAGCATAATTATATGCCTGAGCTTTATTTCAAATATTTTTAACATACACAAAACAGGACATTGAAATAATAACTTCACTAGAGTACTTTAGATATCATACGTTGTCACAGTAAGAACATATCTTTACTGTTACGTAGTCAGATTTAGTGTGATGCTAATCAGTATTTCCGACAACACCATCCAAACTAGTTAAAATTTGGTATCAAGAGTAAACTAGAGATTTAGGCATTGGAGGTAGGTTTCCGTTGGCGGAGACCGTATAGGTAGCTACCGCAGCTTCCATTTCTACCGTCAAATAGCAATGTCAAACATTACTGTGTTTCAGTTTGAAGGGTGCTTTATGTTAGTGAAATTACTGGGGTAAGGAGATTTAAGACCTTACATCGCCATGTTACGAGCAAGCAAATCACTTATCATCAGATGAGCTTTGCTCCTTTCATCGCCTCAAGAATTAAAGAAAAGCTTTTGAAATAGATTTGCTTCAGTATTAATCATTGTTATGAGTTGTGAAGACATTATATATAGTTTAAAGTATTTCTCTTTTGAACTTGTTACATGAAAATTTGTACTTTGCTCGACTGTTTATTAAGTTGGCGGTAAGTTACAGGCTGAATAATTCCTATGCCGGCCGTGTTCCCCCACGCCATCTCATCGCTTTCAATATCCACTACCTTATCTGATCAACGTTAACAATCGCGGTCATTTGAACGGCGTTGCATTTTATTGTTTTAAATTCAGCCCAGTCTGTACCTGAGCAGGGCAGTTAGATTTTATCTCAGGCTAAATGTTTCATGAATAAAATTGGTCGCGCCCGTTCCGATCAGGACTTGGATCCTTACGATCGAACGATCAGACGATAGCAGTCGATACTATCGCCGGGCGTTGTAGCGTAATTATAGTGTAGTTATGAGTTGGTCCAATCGGCGGGACTTTACGTGCATAATATTAAAGTTTTGTTTTTCTCACCAACTGGACCCCTGCATTAAAGGCTTGAAGTACTGACAACCCTTTCTGTAAATATGATTAAAATTTACAACTTTAACAACAATCTCTTGAAATAGTCTGAAGTTGAATATCAACTCTGACATATACAATTTGTATTGGTGGAAGATTTTCTCATTATCTTTATGGATTATATGACTCAAACTTTGATGCAATAGGTCTTTTATAACTTTTACGTTGATATATCTAACATTAACTCAAACTTGAACATGATGGAATGGCTATAGAAAAAGGGGAAGACAAGCTAAAAGATAGTTATATGATATTATAGCTACTAGAGGAGCAGGTATGGCTACAGATAGAGATGAATAGGAAGAGCTGAAAGAAGCCTAAATGTCAGAAGACACGCTAATTCTTGATAGAGGTAAC
Source organism: Pachliopta kotzebuea (assembly GCA_018246255.1). NCBI lineage: Eukaryota > Metazoa > Arthropoda > Insecta > Lepidoptera > Papilionidae > Pachliopta > Pachliopta kotzebuea. Next base: position 16,981 of record DWLS01000491.1, on the reverse strand, counting down.
CTTGTAAAAAGACAAAATGTACAATAAAATGCTATATATATAGACTTAGCAATAAAGGATCTATTATATACTCCAACTTATTGAATACAACTATACCAATTTTTATATAAAAACAATTTATATATAACTTTAACTCGACGAAAATCTAGTATAGATTCTATAAGGATGACTCATTTGTAATATAACTCTTAATAATGGATAAATAAAAAAAATGTACGAATGCTTTGTATACATTTGAAGCTAAAATCTCGTCTCTTAAACCAGAGGGATCATTTATAGGTGGTACTCCGCTCACTGTTGAAAGGATACTTCTACTATCAATAGAACTATTTAGACCTTAGCATTTATAGGCCGTAAAGAATTACTGTTCAAACATTACAGTGTACTACTCGTGTTTTATGAAATTATTATCTTAATGTACAAAGCGTAGAAATTCAATGTTTAAATACATTATAACGAAATTTGGTCTGAATGAAACTTGACGTTACAAAACAGAGAAGCTTTCAAATAGCGGTGATTAAAAGGACATCAACGTGAGAGGGAATTTGATGCCACTTAATTTACACAGCATCGGTTATTCATCAGGTCGCTTGTTTGCTAATTTTCCCAACAACACGTGAACGCTCGCACGGAGATTATATTGAATACAGCTAACTTGGTTAATGAATTTCGTCGGTACATCATTCGCAAGCAACTTTAAAAGTAGACCTATCAGTATGGAAGAGAAAATAGTTATACTTTGTTTTATTTTAAAAACAGCTGACTGATCCTTTTTTTAACTGTTATCCTTTTATATACCATAAAACGAGATTAGCGAGGCATTTATCTATGTAAGTGATATTTGGAATACACAGCACAGCATTGCGTTCGAAGCGTTGAGACGCAGTTGTTTAGTTACGCTAGTAATTTTACTAGCATATAACACCGTTCAAACCGGAATAAATATTTGCATATTAGTATTCGGTGGTAGAAACAGGAGCTGCAACGGTACCTACCTAGACAGTTTCTGCGAATAACTACCTACATTTTTTTTGTAAGATACCCTGTAGGGGGAAGTCAAGGTTATGTGGGATTTATACTTACTAAAACCCCTTCGGTGGTTACCCTCAGTGCATTGCAGAGAGTCCCGGGATTTCTTACGGGACTCACTGATGTCTCTCCGCTCTGCTGCTGAGCACATGCCGGAGAGTGGCAATAAGTACCTACCACTAGTAAATCTTTCCTGTTCTGTCCTGTAGGAAATTGCATATAGCCATGAGGACGCTCTTACCCAGACTTAGATTATGAGTTTAGTTAAGTTAATTGTGTACCAAAAATTAATTAATAAAGAGTTCATTTATATATCTATCAACATACAACTATTATGACCATCAGATACCGACCAAAACATATGTATTATTATATTCAAAGATACAAAGCATTTTTTTTAATGAAACTATAACAAAATTAAAAGTTCACGTAATTCACAGTCTTTGTTCAAAGCTTAATAATATGTTATAAATTTTAACACTATGAACATATAACTCTATAAACAGAAAGTTGATATTACCATTTTTAGTTTTACGATCACTGCTTTATATGCTTAGTATAGCAATTTTATTATTGTTTATATACGACGATCGTTTTGCATCCATACAATACTGGAATATTCCCAGGGACCTCTGGGACCTGGGATCCCTCTGCTGGGACTACATTTTAATCAATGATGTTTAAGATCATAAATAGGATTTGGGCCTTAACCCACCACAGACGCCCAGTATGGGTTGATGGGTTAACATAGCCTTGTCCGTTGTTCAGCTAGGTGTACCATTTGCAGGTGATGTTGGCTTGGCTTCCGTAAGAAGTTGGCTGGAACACATTAAATTAATCATATTTTTAATTACTTGTTCATTCTCAATGACTGTATGTAGTCTTATTAATGTATACGGAATATTAAAGCAACGAGATTTGACGGAAATTACTCCTACTAAAATATTGAAAGTGGAAACTATTTTAGCTAAAGAAGCCGATTTTGGTTAACCACCCATTAGTGTAAATAACAAAACATTACAGCCTTATTAATAATTAATATTAAAATTACAATAAATTTCTATTTTCAGACGTTTAATAATGAGGAAACTGATGGTAAAACATTCTTACCTAGAAAACTTTATCATTTACTAAATATACCATAGTATACAGCGGTATTAGCTTTAGTTCATCTTTACCGTTATGATTGAAAACATTTATATCATTGTTAAAAAAAAATCATATGTAACAGAATTAATATTACCACTGTTGGGATTCAAGGTTTTCGCTTATTAGTAAAAAGTTAAGACTATTTATCAACTATGGTTTCTAAGTAGTACTGGTGGTAGGTCTCATTTGGCGAAGACTGTCAAGGTACGAACGACCGTAGCTCCTGCGTCTACCGCCAAATTGTGCAAATATTACTGTATTTCAGATTGATGGGCTGTAAACCATTGAAATTACTGAGGTAACGAGACTTAACACGTGTGTTAAGGCGACGAGCATAATGTGCGTAACCATCTATAACAGCGGCTCGTCGATAGGGTAAGCACTTATCAAAAGGTGAAGGAGAGGCTCGTCTCAAGGCGAATTCGAAAAAAAATGTGGTTTGGAGAATGTCATATCAACGAAAAAAAGAAATTGTTTATTTACACCGAAATACTAACAAGAAAAAAATAATAATTATATGCAATTAATATAAACAACTAAAAAGGAAAATACTAGGATAAAAGCCGTTGCTTACATGACATGTCGGTTTCTTACCAAAGTTTTCCTTTACCTTTACTTATTTATTAAGTTATATCAGTCAGTGAAGCAATAAGCAAACCGTGACGTCATTCAATTAAACTTTCCATAATTTTATTTGTCTTTAATTACTCGGCAAGTGCGCTGAAAGCCTCACTAAGAAGTGTCGCGTAAGGGTTGAAGCCGGCGAATGGGGAATGACGTGCTCCGCATACGAAACGTTTCCCATTAACTCACATCTCCTTTGAGATGCAAATGAGGTTTTTTTTTTCTTCATAAAATCTCTTCATTGAATATTTCGAGCCGCGCTTGCGGCTGAATTTATTTCCTTTCTCTCTTTGAATGCTAAAACGAATATCAAAAATTTTACAGAGCCATATTTTTAATGGAGAGTGTACACGTAAACAGGCCCCGATACAAATTCATGGGCGAATGTGAAACGCTGAATAAAATCGTTCATAATGAATTATTTCATATTAAATCTTTCGTTTTCATTTCCATTTCAATCTATTAATGTGAATTTTAATGGTAATCGTTCAACGCTATTGACAGCAAAATTTGTATAAATGTTTATATAGCTTAGCTATACAGTATACAACTAATTAAAATTATGATTTTTTTTCCAATATACTATACTGTGTTTCAACCAACATCTCACGGAACCCAATTCAACCTCACCTGCAACTCTTCTGAACAACAGACGAGGCTTTTGCAAACCATCAACCCGCACTGCGGTACCGTAATGGGAGAAGACCCAATTACCATTATTCATCTTACACATCGTTGATTAAGGTCTATGCCCAACAGTGAGCGCTATGCGGCATAAACATATAAAAATCTCGATAAAGGCCACAGAAAAGTTTGGTAAGATTTATTCGATACAAATCGTCATACACAACTTCCATAGAATAAGGAGAAAGAAGAGATATTCTAACCTCAGTAACTTTTTACATAGTTATGATTTGAATGCGGGTACCGCTGCACCTCCTCTTGCAGTCGACAAACATTATTTTTATTACATTTACTGTGTTTCAGTTTTAATGGTTTGTAACTAGTAAAATTACTGAGGTAATAAGACTTATCTCTCAAATCAACGAGCACAATGTTATGCTGTGTAAACAATGTTAACGGGGCACGTTATTTTGGGCAAGTGTATTACTTACCATCAAGTAAACATATGATAGTATCGCCAAAAAAATTAAGAATGCTAGGAACTATTATTCGATTTATTTTTTGTTATGATTGTTACTGTTATAAACATTTAAACTTAACACGCTGTGACAGTTTTGTATTAAGTTTCGTTATATTGCAGTCGTTCAGCAAAAAGGTTTTAGTATGAAATAATTTATATTATTCCTTTAAACTAAGGTGGGATTATTGGTGGTACCGAATAAAGCAGAACTGTAGGAAATTATACAAAATTTCGTATTCAATGTAAAGTGTTACGAACATTATGGGTAGGGTCACCAATGATCGACCATTGTGCGACCGCGCGCCCTTTGCTCCGTGTTGTCACATAATGTTAGTATCGGAGGGGCGCAAAGTGTCACCCCCGTCGGAGGAGTGCACTTGTCACACGTTATACAGATATGTTGCGAATTCACTACACCATTTTGAATGCCGACTAATTCCATTGTTAGATGCCGGCATATGGGTTACGCGTCGAGGGCGTTTTAGCGCAGATTGGAAAGATTTAAGAACTTTATTGTGTCGCCAAACACACGGTTAACCCAAATGTATTGTATAACAATGGCACTCAAAAATTACATTAATGCGGTGACTGACATTTAAATACTTTTTTTAGTTTATGTCTTTAATGTTTGTTAATAAAAGCTTTTTATTTCTTTTTAAATAAAACAAGTGGCTCGTACAAAATTCTGAAACTTTGGGCACCCACAACTCGGGAACCCGAATACATACCAACAATCATATTGTAACTGTATGTCCTATTTATCCCAAAGAAAGGTATGAAGTAGAAATGAAAATGTATGAAAATATAACAAGTAGTAACAATAGACAGTTAATTAGCAATAACATAACTACTAGGAATAGATTTTTGAAATATTTGTATCAAGTAGATAAAAAGGTTAGGTAAAAATTAATAGCAAATAAATAACACAAGTGCCCCTTACAAAGTTCTGAAAATTTAGGCACTCACAACTCGGGAACCTGACCACATACCGACAAAATTCCAACGGCTCTGATCTTATCCAAGCGAGATCTGTCTGTATAACAAATTTCAGCACCAGCTCCTACCCCTTGTAGTTCTCGTGAACGTTGAGTTCTGAAAATTATTGTCGGACAGACGAACGGACGGACATTGTCATTTAAATAAGGATACAATAAGCGTACCTAAACTATCACATATCATTCTATAACGGGCCTAAGCCCCACAAAGAGATAATTCTGTCATTAATATTTCAATCTTAAACTTTTTTAAAAAATATTGCTAATTTGTTAGTGATTTCTTTATTTTTTGGTTTTGGATTAAAATCCCAAGGTCCGAAGGGGAAAAAACATTTTTATTGAAAAGTCAAACATGGGACTAAGAAGGTTAAGAAACAGAGCTATAGGCAATATTTCCAATTATCTGTTAATAAATAATAAAATTGTAACTTGGTTATTAACCTTTTGTTTTAATTAGATTTTGCGTTAATATAATTTGAAAATAAATATCAAATTTGATGTCTTCATTAAAAAATATATCAATCCTTAATAATATCAAATAGAAATTAATTACAATGATATATGAAAAACTTTGATATACGATAGCACCCAGACAATTAACCTTGTATGTTTAACTTATGATTAAGTTCGTTAAACTGAACATTGTTCATGAAAAATATAAAGATATATGTAGTTTACAAGTGGTAAATTAATTACTTGGTAATTTTATTAACTATAGCACCTTTCAAACTATAACACAGTAACTACAAACTATTGCGGTAGTAATACTACTATTACAGTATACAAACCTTATATGCATGATGATTAGAAATAATGGCTAAAATATATAAATTACTCTATGTAAATTACTAAGACTTTATTAAGGATCTATTTATACGATCTAGTATTATTGTTTGATGTATAATCATTAATATTTTTGACTGCTGCTTAGAAACTATTAATCAATACTCTCCAAATGCCGACGTTTGTTATTTTCTATATTCACTGTATCTTCACGAGAGATATAATTTGTCAACATTAACCGTGTAAAAATAAAAGAGTTCGCTGTCATTTTGCCCCAGCGCGCATTGCCAACTATTTGCCAACACAAAGATCTTATAGTCTGTGTCCTGGGAAAATAATATTAATCCAGATGCGATTCATCTTTTATCGGTCTAACTCCATGTATGTGTCCACTTTAACATCGTAAATCAAGTAACAGACAAACAATAAGGCTGAGTTCACACATACGCCGAGCTTAATAAGTTATCATAATAACAAAAATAGTTAATAAATAAAGGTAATTTTTAATTTTGACTTAGATTTGAAATAAATTTACAGACGTTATTGTATCAGTTAAGCAACTTTCCTAATAAAAGGGAGAAACCGTGTTAACATTTAAGAAGAAGCTTCAATGATGACATTTCTTTAGAAGACCTGGATAACTACTGAGCCTATATTACAAGTAACCGTGTCAGTCTCATTGTCACTTAAAATCACGTGAAATGTAGAATATTAACCGATATTTAAAAATACTTTATTACATAATATATAATATATGAATGTAGTCTGGCTAAAGATTATACCTTACTATATATTTTTGTAGGGATAACTTGCATTGGATGCTTTACACTGCAAAAGAGCATCTGCTAACACAGATTCTAGATTCGATACCAGAATAATCGTTTATGTATCATTATCTTTTACAATGAAAATGTGAATATGGTTTTATCTAATGCTTAATTATATATATACATATAATGTAAGCCAGGATATTAAGTGCGATATCATGCTAATAGGTAAGCCATATCTCCACAAGCATCTTGTCACTGTAATAATTTTAATAGTTCAGCTTCCTTCTACCTGGAACTCAGTAATTTTTGGATATCACATCAAGCACACAATTACCTTGTGGAATCAATAATCTTCAGTGGTGGTTCCGAACTAATATATAATGAGGTCCTTTAAGAAAAGAGCTTACCATTTCCTCCTTTAAGATTGGCCACGTAGTTACAACCCCTTAGGAGTTCCGACTGTCCATAGGCGTCAATGTTCACTTTCCATCGTGTGAACTGTTCACTCTTTACCAATTTTTTCTTTAAGAAGGTTTCTTCAAAAAAAAAAAGGTTTATGCTTTGTAGGGAGTAAACTTAAAGTTAAGCTACATGTGAATATATTATTAAATACAAATTTCCACGAAGAGGTTATTAAGTATATAACAATACTAAAGCGCACTACGAACACGCCTCAAGACTACTTATAACACTATAAAAGAGAATCAATAGTCCTCTCATACCGTGCCAAGATGCAATAAACGCATGAAAAGTGGTACAAAGCGGGGCCATTTGTTTAGAACCGTTGTCGTTTTCATCGAAAACAAACGGAACCCTATTTTAAAGTTCTTTAGATATAATATCGTAAGCTATGATACAGGAACAGAGAGTCTGTTGTGTTTGTGCGATATTAATGATGTCAGTTCTGAAAATCATTTGTTGCGCTCTGTGAATGCGTGGCGAGTTAACAGGAGTCACTTTAGTTAATAACTCTTACAAATTAGAGGAGAACAGATATTTATCATGTTTATAATGATCTTTACAAATTGCTATGAAAAAGTCACATATTTTCTAAGGAAAGAACTGTAAAGTATTTATCTTTTTATAGCGGTAGTTAACTAGCTATCTAAACAGCGGCTGTAATGTGAAGAACTCAACTGTTTCCGGTTTGAAGGACGTTGTAAGTACTCTAATCTTCAAAGTAATAAGAGATGCTTATCTATGACTAGAAGTAGGGGAAATGTGGTGTTAAGTTATTATTTGTCGAAAGTTACGAGGAATTTTTACTATAAGAGAAAAAAACTCTTTGCAGTGGTCGACAAAAAATTTTCGAAAATGTTTCTTTACTGTGAAACTTTTTTTAGTGAAGGAGAAAAGACCTTTTTTATAACTTAATCGAAGAATTAAATTACCTGTTACAACTCTGAAGTGCCTGATGAAACCTTGAAAAGGTCAACATTTTAGTTATGATAAGCAAAGCGGACAGGAATTTGTAACTTCATTCCATCCGTTATCGGCATTTCAAAAATTTATTGCCGCTAAATAACGTATCGGACTGTAAATCACGATGCTCTCTCAATTTACCGGAGCCGGTGCTAAGTAACTCCGATAAGTTGAAACAATACCTGGGCCGCTGTCACTCTGCGATAGGAGCGGGGCCCGGCCGGCGATTTGTCGCTTAATATCAAACTCGTAATTTAGGCTGTTGAATATCCACCTCTTTTTATTACAATATCCTATTTCACAGAAAATATCTTCCTGGAGAAAGAATTAATTTTTAGTAAGTTGACAATTAAATCTTCCATAACAGAGATTCATCAGAAGCGCGACAAACAAATTATTATATATTGACGTATAAAGTCGGAATGATTATTTATTTATCCTTTGTCATACCTTAAGCTAAGGGTACAGAGTGGGGATTTAATGCCAAAAAGGCATTTTCTTGCAGTAAACCCAGGGCACGATGTAAAATTTGTAACAGGTGAAAAAGTAAAAGTAAGATATGTAATAGATAACGAAAAATCTTGGCTGCCAAACAAGGAAGTCGTTCTGGATCACCAGCATAGGACTAAAGAGTGTGACAAGAACAGAGATAAAGTTTCTAAATCTACAATAATGGACAAAGAGTTTAAGAAAGAGAATCGAGAGATAGTGCAAATCATACTTCTTTGGATGCATTAATAAAATAAAAGCAAAGTTAATTTTTAGGTCTATGCCACTATTACTTGTAATTCATTCATTCAAAGAGTAGCAAATTGTTGAACTCTTGACCTTTGTTTAAAGAAAGCAAGAGATATCATTTTCGTTACAACATTTTTACTGTCTTGTTAGACTTTAAGGGCTGATTATAATGGTAATAAAGTCTTAGGGAATCCCCGATCGTTAAACTATAAGTCTTTTAATCTCTTTCAGTTTATTGTTCATGTTTAGAGTCTAGACAAAACCTTTAAATAGAGCTTAGCATTATCTCTGTCTCTGATTTAATTCATTGAGTCTAAAATAAGATGTTAAACAACAAGTCACGGTACCCAAGCCGACCTTAGCTGCTCGTCGTGCACCTGGATAATCAACAAACGTGGCTTCAGCTCCTCTTGAAATCGCATTGGGCCAGCGTGGCGAGAGACCGCCCAAAACCCCTCCATCAAAGAATGTAAATCGGTTAATGATGACGGTGATGAATTTACGTGTTACGTGTAAATATTTATTTAAAAAAATAATTCTGTTTGTGAAACGTTGAAAGCTTATAATTATTTCACAAAAAGCGTCAACGGCGAAGTGTTTCAATTCACAATAAAAGTTTTCAATGCTTTTTGGGAATCGGTAATGCAGCCTTTAAATCAGGGGGACAGGTCAGCCCTCATTTGCATTTGAGTTGGGGCGATAAAGAACAAAGGGATAGATTTCCTTTTTTTTATGTTATTTAGCTCTTCCGATATGCAAGTTCTACATACATATAAATATATCTGGTTTCGTATTTGTTATCGGAAGGCTGCGGCGTACTGCTATCTCTGCCGTATAAATCAATATGTATTTATGCAAAGAGTTTATCTTTTGTACAATGCCGTCACGTTTTATTTATTGTTTTGTATTTCATTTCGGTTATATATATATTGACTTTATAATACATTTTAATATTTATCTTGCTGGCCTTAGGTCTCAGGCTTCAGTCAATAAACCGTTCACATGAGTAGGTACTACTACAATTAAATACGTCATTAACTTCGAGTATGTATAATTTAATTTTGGGAAAGAATGTTTAATCTTTTAACTGTTTCATATTCATTTCTGTACCAGCGAATTCTCGTCCACTGTTGGACTTACTCCCCCAACAATGAGAAGATTTGGACTGTCTTCCACCACGCTGCTATATACAAGAATTTCATTCATATTTTAATTCGGTTAGTCACTTCTACATCAAAAATAGAGTAGTAAATAAGACAGACTATTCACCTGAAAGTGAATGTTTGTATATATAATAATGTAGTTCTGATTAGGATATATCCGCAGGATCACATTCCTTTCATCCCAAATACATAAGATGTTAAGAATCCCATTATTTTACTAGGTAGAATAAGCGTATAACCTGAACTACAATTAATATGTACTAATGTTGTTTAACGGCAGAAAAAGAAGCTGCAGTGGTATTTACTCTCACAATTTCCGGTAAATTCTCTACTCTTTCGATATTAAGTGAATTTATCAGAATATAACTCGTACAAAGAACTTATAATTGGAAATAATTCACGAATCAAACCTTCGATCACCTCAAGCAAAAGCATATATAGGTACTGTGTAAAAGCGACGTCGTTAGACATTGACACTCCGACATCATTATCATAACTGCTCATAGATTCAGAAATTAATCTCTAAGATCAATCAATAACTCTGGATAGATACAGCGACATGATTGCAGACCTTTATTTATAATTAGGATATGAAAAAAATATATACTCTGAAGAACTTATTTAAATGTAGCGCGCCGCTTGTATTGTCGCCGCATCTTGACGGATCGCTTCCTTCGTTACATATTACAAAATTGTTCTTGCGTCCCCTCTACAGCAGAATAGTTCTTATTCTTGTAGCCATAAGGACTATCATAATATACTTAAACATTTTGTTGAATATGTAAGTATTGTTTTGATAGCACCAATCGCTGTCACTTATGTTAATGTGATTCCCTCCACGTCACAACTTTAGGGACACGAACACGTGCGCGCCGAAGATTAAGTGAATAAAAAGCGTCACGAAAGTAATTGAAATACTTGAATGTAAGCAAGTTACTTGCGGTCAGTAAAGACGCCAATGTAACATATTCCTTTAGAGCCTACTATGAGATATTTGTAACTAACTTGTACTACTTCTAAAGGCTATAAATTAGTTGAACGCTGACCAGTTGGTTTAGTAATATGATGATTTTTGGTTCAATTCTGGAGAGACTTATTAATGGTGGGCTGTAAATGGTGGTACTGTTTTGACCCCTTCGGGATAACTACCTGTTGGTATCATCATGTATCATCTACTACTATAACAAATTTGTAAAAATTAGGCACAAACTTCTCCATGTGTTTTCGGTAATGTACCAAATACCTTAAGAATGAGATTTTAATTTAATTTACATGATGTATATGGTACTTTAGGTAAAGTTTTTGTCAAAGTCTTTAGGTGTTTTTGAAAGCTCTTATTATTATCTTAATGATTATTATTTCACTATGATCAATTATACTGTAATTATTTGCTACAGTTATCTAATAATAGTAATGCAAAGGTAACACAGAGTGAGAGAATCCGATAACTTATAAAGACATTACCTGAGGCCCGGCTTAACAATAACAGGGTCCCAGAATTGTAGAACTGATTACGATATCGAGAATAAGTAATTAAAATGCAAATGAACCTATTGTCCTGGACGGAGGTATAAAAAGAAGGATACCCATATATTGTCTTATTACAATGAAACGCGCTATAAATCTCCACATTACAATACTAACTTTGATGTTGAGAAATAATGTATACAACTAAAGATATATATTAACTTTGCTATATAAGTACATAAAACGGAGAGTTTTTTTTTTATTATTTTGTCATGGAAATCTTTGATGTATATTATACAGAATACTTATAGATGTTGAAAGATAATTTTTTTTTTAATAATATTGCCGTATCCAAACAAAGACACTGAAACAATCGAAGTGGTAGTATAATAGAGCCGTCGTGAATTAGTTATGAGCGATCCCAGGCCGACATATATTTTCTTATCAGCTACGCCCTTCCATTGAAATGGTCGCACAATATGTCATAATTATTTAATTAATGCAGACCAAGCCCGGGTTATCTACAGCCTACATTATTCAGGCCTACACGGATTGAATATTTGAACGACACGGTCGCTTTGAAAGGCGCCCCCCAATGAAGCCCTGTGCGGTATTAATTTTGGTAAATTAGGCATAGGCGGATCATTAAGGGGATAGTGTTTGTTTATAATAATAAAACTGAATTTGGCTGTTTGTTGTTTAAAAAACAACATATAACAGAAAGATTTCTTTACAATAGTATTTTTTCTGTTTCTTCCGTCACTATTATTAAATGTATACAAAAGGAGATTAGAATATACAACAGACATTATACATTTGTAAATTGCTCTGCTTACTAGCAATCTTATTTACAATTGTATAAAGTAGTAATTTTTTTTATATTGTACGTTATATGTATCTCTGTTAAATGTTGTTATATGTAAGTTATGTATGTTATAATTTATGTATGTTATATGTAGTGACATACTATATACATTTGTAGCATATTGTGTGATTTGAATAAATCAGTGTAACTGACCATGTTATAGGTAACCTAACAAAAGCCATACACCTCAGTAGACTTATGTTACTATTAAAATTGTTTAGTATTTATACTGTCCTATGAAAGTTTACTTTTTTAGCAGTTCATAATTAATTACTTTTACAGGAGTTCATTATTAAACTGTTTTTTTTTTTATTTAACAAGACAAGTAAGACGTTCAAATGATAGCAAATGATATACTTACCTATAACAACGTAGCCTGGTTTAGACAGTATACATAGCATCACTTTGCGTTCGTTGTCTTTAGGTTTTAAGGTTTATTACCCCAGTAATGTCACTAGCTATAACTCCTTTGAATCCGGGACCCAGTAATGTTTTAACTGTATTGTCTGTAAGCTGCAATAGGAGCTGCAGTGGTACCTACCTAGACGGTTTTTTGCAACTGAGACCTACCACCTGTAATGATTTAGGAAAATTGTTTTTTTAATAAAGTAAGAGCGTCTAGTAAAAAGTTTTCAGAGTAACATATTTATTAAACTTCGAAATATCTTTTACAGCACCGGTATTAGTACTGGTAAGTCATTTTTCTTACGCCCATTGCTCTCAGACCCAAAAGATTGCCTTTGCTATTATAATATTCAATAATTAAACCTACATAATCATCATTATTTTCATCATCATTTCCACCCACTTTCGCACTTATTTGAATATAGTGATTTCCAATAACTCTTAAAAGCGGCCAAAAGTTTTTTGAGCATTGACCTTAACTTGCCTAATGGTTTTTATTAAACTACTTACATATTTGTTTCTTTTACGTTTAGTAATTTAATAGAAAAATTCGATAGAACATCGAATAAGTCTGTGGTGAAATTAATAATTCATGGGATCGATTGGTGGGTTCGGTGTTACAGCAAATCACCGACCTACGCCGATCTTGATTATTCGATTGTATGCCTACACGCGTTACAATTAATTGCCTCAGCGTAGATACGATTTGCTTTTTAATTGTCTGGTCTTTTATTTAAGTTACGGTGATCAGCTAAACCTGTTTTTATTTCAGACATGTTTGTTTTTCTTTGTTAAAAATTACTATTGCATTTTGTTTAAAGAATATAAATCTATCCGCAAACAATCTGATCTGAAAAAAAGGTAATATTAGTAACCTTCTTGTATATTCAAAAGAAAGGTGTGATTATAAAAATAGAAACAGGAGAAATAGTAATATAATAAACAGTAAACCGTTATGAATAGTTCCTATAATATTGTACATTTATAGCTACTAACGTCTGGAAAAGCATGAAGTAAATTAAATATATTAATATATTGATAGTATGTATACAGAATAAGTGTAAATAAATAATAGATTCAAATTGAAAATAACTATAAGGAAAAGTATAATAAGTAGGAGAGGAGCTGTACATGTTTAAATTAATTGTTAGAATTTAAGATTGTATAGAAACATGTGTTAATATAGATCCTGAGTTACAGTATTAGGGGAAAAAGGTGTATGAAAAAAATAGAAATCTTTAAAGTATGTAAATTGTTAAAATTGAATAGAGACAGTTAAGATACTTTTAAACTTGTACTATTACAGGATAGCCACGTTGTACTGGTAAATAGAGTCTGACGTATATGTACTCGTACTTCGGGCAGGTGGATAAAAAGTCAGGGATACCAAACAAAGGTCACGACCAATCCAACGTCCGGCAACATAAAGAATAAGCCGTAATGACACGAAGCAGAAATAGGCAAAGGGCACCATTCAAATTCGATCACGACCTTTTGAAACAAAACGTAACAAAATGTCAAGAGCATAAAGAATCCTACTTCGGCGGGCACAAACGCGCTGTTTGAAAGGAATTCGTGACTTTTGTAACAAAACCTCCTTGATCAAGCCTTAGGTACACCCAAACTGAAATTTCCTTCACTTTGAAGTTGAGCTTCAGCCCCCTCCGCTAAATTAACGAAATCAACGCTACAGAACATTTATACAAACTCATGTTCCAGTTTCTCTTTGAATTTTAACTTTTCATCACCAGACAACAAGTCACCTTATGCTATAAATATCACTAGTTTGCGAACGGAAAGCTTCTGCTTCTTGTTCTTAATTATAACCAAGGAATCGACAAGTTATATTACTGAGGTAACTAGAGACAAGATCTTATGTATCTAAGCCACAAGCGCAAAGTGGTCCTGTGTATACCATCTTAATCAGAACGATATTGTTATGGGCGTCTGCCTTTGGATCAACGCCTTGCTTATCTCATCACATTGTACAAAAAAGATGTGGATGTCTTAAGTTAAGAGAGAATAGGCTGAAAATAGTTTTTGCGGACTTTATCACCGCTGACCACATATCCCAATACCTGGAACAAACAATATCACATCAGATAACAACATGGTCAATGTTTGCTATTTAGATTATATAAAGTGATACTTAAATTTTATACACAGAGAAAAAAAACAGTACTCGATCGCAGTAATTTACCAAGTCCATTTGTGTATCAAAAACCTTTACTTGGTCCATCTGGATAGGTTTCATCGCAGCTCCTATTGCAGCCAACAAATAGTAATGTGCAAACATTACTGCGTTCCGGTTTAAAGGATGCTGTATGTTCTCGAAATTACTGGGGTAAGGAGACAACACTTTACTTCTCAAGGAGATGAGCGTAATGAGGTGGCTGTGTTGTTATGGGTAAGCGTATCACTTACAATAAGGTGAACGCCTTGCTCTTCTTATTGCCTCGTTGAATAAAAAAAATGCGCCGGCTATGCATCTCTATTATTATAAGCAGCAACCAAGTTTATGAGAAAGCAAATTCTTCTTTTCTATAATAAAATCTTGATATTACAAAATCTGAACGAATTATTTGAAAAAACAAACATAGTAGTTAATCGCCTTACTCCTGTAGCTTTTGTAGTCTATCCAATTTCTTTAAGACGAGAAATTTTTTAACAATTATAAGGACCTAAGCGTCTAGGCAAGGGGTCGGCAACCTTTAAGCCGGAAGAATCAAAAATTATTATTTTCTAAATTTCATAGTTTTTTAAAGAGACCCAATTTTTTTTCTTGACAACCAAATGAATCATTTTTTTAATTCTATTTATTCATTAAAAAAATAATTATATGTAATACATATGTAGTGTTTTTCATAGGAACAAATGGTGACTATTCCTCGTCAATCTATCCAGAATGGAATAAATTTTTTTTTAATGAAATAATATTAGTGTGTGAACCCAAAGCTTCAGGTTCATACCCAAATAGCCGCAGGTTGCTGATCTCTGCTCTGGGCACCGAAGGTTTATTTTTCGCTTCAGAGGATCCATCGGAGGATTGGACAAAGTAATATTGCTAACAAGTCTATTATAGATTCATAACATGTTTAGTATGGAATAACATTTATAATAAGTAGTTATGGAACATAAACACTTCAAATTTGTTATAATATTATTATAGTTATTGATTTAGCTAAAGATTTTTACTGAAATAAAAATTTGTCACCATACTACCAATTTACTAAAAAAACTAGTTATTTTTATAATCGATACGCTTCGAGACGAGCAACACTTTCACCTGATGATAAGTGATACGCTTGTCCATAACAACGAGGCGGGAGTTAAAATGGTATTCACAACAATACATTTGAAATTAATATCATTAGCCGAAACACTACTGGAGAGACGATCTCCATCGATTTCCACATTAGTCAATACTGTCATACTTGCTTCCATGTTCTCGTGAACTTCTCCATATTTTTCTATTTCACGAGGCTAGCAAAGCGTTCACCTGATGATAAGTGATACGCTTGCCCATAAAAACGTGGCGCTGGCTAGGATGCACAATACCACATTGTGCTTGTCGCCTTGAGACGTAATATGTTATATCTCGTTACCCCAGTAATTTTACTACCATAAAGCACTCTTCAACTGTACGTTGAAGAGAGAAAGAAGAAAAAAATTACTGTGTTCCTGTGAACACAGTAATTTTTTCAGACTACTGTTTGATTGCAGAAATAGGAACTGCCATGATACCTGTCTAGACGGTCTTTGACAAGGGAGACTTAATATCAGTTCGGTACCAGGTATATGACTGAAGGTACGCGGCTGTTATCTGAGGACCATACTACTTCAATTGAAATATTTTTAACGCAGCCGCTGACTTTAGTTCTCATATTAAACACCTGTTAACATTTTAATTTAATTTACATTAAACCTTAACTGTGCTCTCCGTATAATAAATATCTAACAATCGATGTTCCAAAAAGTGCTGCTTACTTAATAAAAAAAAGTAAATCGTTATCTTGACCATTTTCGCTCCGTTAAAGCTAAAAAGTGTGAGCTAATAACGTTAATGCTGCACGCGCTATAAAATCGAAACGTAGGATTCGAGAGTAATTGTTAAATGCGATCTTGAGGAAGGGCAGTGGAAATAATGGTTCAGCTTCTTGCGAGATAAAATCTTCGTGTCGCTTCGCGCCGGCAGAAGCGCTGTGGCAATCGAGTCTTTAGTGTATACAGGCTGTTCAGAAATCCTCACACTGTGTAATTTTTTTTTTTTTCAATTTAAAAAACTTTATCGCAATACCTTAAAATAGGGTACAATAGGTGGACTTAATGTCTACAGGCGTTCTCTGCCAATCAACCTAGGAGGTGGGAGATGATGTAGTAGGTGAAGTGTGAAGGATATATTTAACCGGAATAATATCGTCATTATT
>DWLS01000490.1:0-29931 GCA_018246255.1 Pachliopta kotzebuea | reverse complement strand
CTAAATTCTTTAACGAAGGTTCCTGAACCGTAGTTACGTATTATAATTTTGTTGGTGGTAGGGTCGAATCCGTTTAGCTTCTTTTTAACGTATCTATCATTATTTCAGGTTTGCGAATTTTTAGTAATCTTGGGCCTCATTGAACAGTAACTGGTGTTACCTATGTACTCCCTAATATTCCGCTGCTAGGATTTTTTGCAGAGATCACCGTGTCTTTTGGTTTCAAATTTAGCCGTCATGATTACCCCTTTACTGAAAATACGTTGCAGTGATAATATTGTTGTGTTCCGACTGACAATGTATGTGTACCAAAGTATTCTGCGACAGCTGGTACCTCTGTCCACAGCCTTATTGTTAATTGATACCATGTAAATTTAAGGTAAACAGAAAAACGTCAAATACAGTTTTAAGTACGGTAGAGGTTGGAGCGCAGGTGATAATCTTGTACGTATATTGTAAGCGAATTTTGCTCACAATCGAGCGGTAGCATCGGGTACCGCGTGAATTTCGCTAGAGCGGCGACTACAGAAATGCAAATAGAACTGATTGGCCCTCTACGTCCTCACTGCCGCACCTGTCTTTGCGATGTACATTTTCGCCTGCTACTGAATTCAGGACATGCTGAATTCGGCCTTTTAATGAGGCTCTTTGCTGCATTAAAACAAATACTTACCGGCAAATTAGTACAGTTGGTTGAATAAATTAGAATTCATATTGATCGTTTATATAACACGCCCCAAATACTACGTATGGAACTTTAACATTGTTTAATTTTATATAGTCGACTACTGCATGTGCAAAATGTTATATATTTTCTAGTATTAAAAGAAATACAATACAATATAACTATTATAAGAAATTACAATATTATTTATGAAAAATTTAGGTAGTTTTAAATAATATAGACAAAAGTATAATGAATAGAGTCCAGTGTGTAAGTTTCTCATTACTTTCATACCAAGTTGTTTTTGTTTACATTTTACACGTTTTGTATTTTATTTATGTAAAAACTGCACATTTGTTTAACATAAATATCCAGTTTTACTAGAATTCACTTCGCTTCATATCACCTGCATATGTAAACTGTAAGAAAAGTAGAAGACAAAACATAATTTATTTGTTTGTGTGCTATTTTACGATAAAATTTGTTTTCAAATACTGATTACTTACTAATTTTCAAAATGTAAGGAAAAATATAGTATATAGTTATTATTTTTGTATCATTTATCATCATTATTAAAGGTAGGTGCTTTTAGGAACCTGTTGATACCTTTTGACTCAGCTTTTGGCTCTCCGTGTAAGGGAAAATCTCGTGTCCTAGTAGTTCTTGACATTCCATTGTTACCATTCTAACTTTCTCTAGAATAATAGAATTTTATGTTTTTAGTTTCGTACGAGTATTGATTTTTACATCATTTAGTTAATATGATATTGTTTAAGAGTGAATAAATAGATGATATTGTAACAAGTCGAAAATAATCTGTGCATAGACCAGGTGAAATTTTCATATCACAAAATCTTATATAATTGAATGATAATAGCCGGGAGGCACTACTCGTATTTATGTAAATTTCATTCGGGTATTAGACCCTTCTCCGACGATTGCCTAGAACTTGAGTTTGAAGCTGTATGAAAATCTTAATTTAATCTACATATTTTGAAGAATATTACAACGTACAATGAAATAGATTACTTATATATACCAAAAGTAAAACTTTTTTTAACTAGTGGTAGATCTCTGTTGCCGGAGAACATCTAGGTAGTTAAGTTACCACCACCACTCCTATTGCAGACGACAAACAGTACTATGTAAATATTCATGTGTTCCGGTTTAAAAACATTGTATTGTAGTAAATTTTTAAGTAACGGGACTTAACACCTTATGTCTCAAGGTGAAGAGCGTAATGCGATGCTGTGTAAATAATTTAACTAGAACTACGTTTTTATAGGCAAAACGTATAACTTACCACCACGTGAGAATGCCTTGCGCGTCTCGTCAAACAAAAAAATTACCTAATCAAAGAATCAGTGTTGGAGACCAAAAAAGAGGAGAATGTTTGAATCAAAAAGCGATTGAAGCGTCTAAGGAAAATTTGCATTAAATCCATTTACGAGGTAGATTATATGTTCTGTGAATAGTCTGCTTGGCGCCGCAGACGTATTCCGTTGGCAGTATCGCAACGCACAATACACGTCGATTCGGATTACGCTATCGGCCCGCGTCGCATGTAAGTGGCTACGTAGCCTCAAATAGGCACTTATCGGCACTGCAATAAGATGCCTCGCAGCTTCCTCAGCTTGATCTCGCTCCAAGATTGTGCTATCGCCAACATTACCCGACGCGCATTTACGCCATAATTGAATTATTACTCACTGTTGATCGAACCGTTCGCGACTCGATATTTACGACACTATCATAAAATTTTAATGTCCATTTGTTAGTTATTAAGGCCACATTTAAAACATATATTTAATGACGTTTCATTATCAATACTTGAAGGTCACAAGGTTTAATAAATTTTTCTTAGTTCGCCGGGAAGTTCGGATTTTTTGCCGCTCCGCATCCGATTCAATGCATATTGTCAAGAAGCAATTCTCACTCAATTCCTCTCGTCAACAAGTACAAAGTTACGCGGCGCACGTGCGTCCGTATCAATGGTATAACAAATAGCCTGATATTTCGTCAGAAATAACCCGAATCAAGTTCCATTGCGAAAGCTTTTGTGTGTGGCAGGTGAAAAAGTGAGAGGCTTGATTTATTCGTATACTGGCGCCGCCTATCGCGGGATGATTGAACGTAGGACGTGTTTATACACCTACGAAACCCTAAAATATGTCATGTTCGTCAAATTTATACGTTTTTAATACATATCCATTTAGTCATCCTTGAGATTCAGGGCCCTGACTTAAGTTTATAATCCCTTGAAGTACCATCAACCAATGAAATTGTTACTTTTATGTTTTGTTCTTTACCCTTTCAATCTGTAATGCACAATATACTAAAATTTTATGAACCAGTAAATACATAAAAAATAATGTACTTTTTTTTGTTTTAAATATTGAGCCATCAAAAAAAAAATTATTTCTTTCATAGTAATCTTGAAAATGCATCGAAAATTCCTTATACGCTTATCTGTCGTCGCAAAGTACGTACGGTTAAAAATGTCTTGTACTTATCAAGCTTTAAATGAGTATTTTTTTAAATTTATATTAAAGATATTATCAATCTAGAAACGTCTTCGTGTAGATAAATCACATATCACACTGTACTCAGGTCACGACATTCGCGCGTATGCAAGTAATAGGTACTTACTATAATATGTGTGGCTCAGTGTCGACAGTCGATATTGACTTTGATAAACGAGCAAGTCAGTGTCGCCCTACAAGAAGCCACGTCACTTACTTTGGTGCATTGCGGTTCCCACATCCTACCAACCCTACCCTTGTTTACACTCTATCCGCGGAGTTTTTATGACAACTAACGCGATATTACGGCTAACAAGCGAGTCCATGTTTTTTCTTTGCTCCATAAAATCTATTATGTTCTATCCGTATAATTTAATTGTAGACAATCTGCACAGTTAATCATATATCTATTTACGTCGTTATTAAGTATCAGTTACAATTTCACCGTTACAAGTGACTTCAAAAAGAACTTAAAATAATGCTAATACTATTTCTTTTCTTTGAAATGTTGCATATTAACATCTGTTCACAGAATTGAAAATATAAGATAAAAGTTATGACTACATTAAAATATTGAAAAATCTTCTTTAATAATATCGTTATACTAATAATGTTTAAGAAATTTTACGATAAGTTAATGTCTACAGGGAGTAATACCTACGGGAGCTTTAAAGCTTAAAGCAAGACCAAAATAGATATTCGCAACCTTTGCTTACATAGAAGTAAAATCTATTTATGGTATAATATGAATAACTAACACAATAATTAAATTATAAAGTAGATTTATATCGCTGTCAATTAAAAAATTAAAGTGGATATTGAATTTTATCTGCCGTTGTTATAGTTAGGTAACGGAGACGGCCTGTAAAGGCTTTCAGGCAACTAGTTGATAGCATTTCCATAATACTGGAACGGTACCGATACACCTACAGCTCATTAGCCTCATTGATCGGCTTACCTTAGGCATCGAATATTACCGGTAACATACGTGCAGTCTAGTTATGAATTCAAATTCGTTATGTAATTGTGTTAAATTCTAAGTGCACGACAAGCTGAAACTTTTATTTACTAGAAACATCAAGAATCATGAAAGTAATTCGTTTCCTCTAATTCTTTTTGTCAATATATTTATAACAAATTTTATACATAAATTAGACTAAATAACATAAAAAAAATCCTTTTTATTTCATTTATTCAACCCTTTCCCCTTCTCCTGAAAGCCGTAAAATGCGTCTGTCAAAGTCAGTGGCGGTATCACAGGAGACGACGACGAAATTAAAAAGGGTGAAACAATCACATTATTTCACAGCCTCCGATATGTAGGTATATTACAATCATCAACATATATATCTTAGAAACCATGATCATCTATTTTTGCATTGCTACAAATAAATAATTTAATTATAAGTTGGTTTTTTCTTGTACAAGTCTATTTATTAATATGACGTAAATTAATGTTGTGTGGGAACATAAATACAATAAATTCATTCATTATGTAAACAATGAAAAAGATATTTTTTAAATACATTACATATATATTAATATCTAAATCTATTTCTTTATATATGTAATTCTATTAGTTTTTATTCATCTCCAAAGCCTAAAGGATTAACTTTAACAGAAGAAATGTGTTAGTACGTCATGTCCACCTTTTTGTTTATTAATTTTTAGAGGTTTTTATCTGATTTTGAAAATATAAAAGTATTCAGAATATTAGCAACTATAAAATAATACTACTTTTTTAATCGTATTCGGGACCAAACGTTTTTATGTTTATTTAACATCTATTATTACATACACGATTATTATAGAAGGTAATTAACAGCCGGTGGACCACGAAGTTATCAGCATATCGTACACTGGAAGCACTGAGTGAACCTGAAGTTGCAACCGGTCGGCCGCTGTTATTACTCAGAAATAAACGTAAGCATTTGCATAATATTGAAACGTCAGCGATATGGATTCTCGGAGCTCATTAACGTAATTGATCGGCTTTCCGCTAGTCCAGAATCAATCGCACGTCCCACCACTGATTTGCATTAATTAACGTGCCGAATGTCACATATCGTCGATGTCCTCATAAAGCAAATGATTATTTTGATGGACCTACGCTTGATAATGACCGATCGGTCCTGATATATTCAACTAGAACGGTCCGGCTTTTAGTCAGGTGAACTTTTAGCAGGTGTCAATTAAACTTTATTGATTTTGAAAACTTATATTAACTTTGTAAATATATTGCACGCGACCGGTACAAACGACTTTTTCAATTTATATCTTAAAAAAGACTAATATTTGGAATTTAATATTATAGTTCGTAAAAATGCCGATGCCCAGCTTTTTGTTGTTTTCTTCTACGAATTTACTTTGTCGCTAAAATACCTGCTTTGAGTAAATCGAAATAAGAAACGGCATCAAAACGCTTGCCAACGAGATAATACAATCTCTATCTCGTAAACCGCACAATATAAAACTGAAAACCTACAAAAGTGAATGCATCTTCAAAAAGCGAAGAGTAGCAATCTGGCGAGGAATAATTTTTCCGTGCGATTGCGATGCGATGTTTTGGCGCATCGTTCGACAAATAGCCGGCGTCGCAATCCGCAGGGCGGCGCGCTGACGGTACGGTTTCCGCGGGCGCACCGCTCCCCACCGCACCGCACCGCACCACACCGCACCACTCCCCACCGCACCGAACCGCACACCAAGGCATTTAGAAAAAATGTCGAGATTGGCGAAGAGAACACCGGGGCCTTGGGGTGTCGGCTGCCGATTCGCCGCGTTGCAACGCGGAGATTGTGCCGTCTGTTTTGTTTGCCTCTTAGAGTCTTATTTCCGCAAAGAAAACTGGAACAAAACCTGCGCTATTACAAATATACCACCGCGCAGCACACATTTTTCCTTACCAGTCTACTCGTAATCACAACAAAAGACCTCAGAATAATGATGCGTCCGAACGTATGTATGTATGTGGGTCAAAAAAAGGTATCGATGATAATAAAGGAACGGTTTTCTGCGTTATCTGGTTAGTAGTTAAATAGCTCATTCTCATTCTTGGAAACGTTCCCTAACTTAATAAACGACAAGAGTAGGAAGCTTCGCGTGAAAGTTGAGAGCGTATGCTATCTCATGCAAATTACGGCAGATTTATCATAAGACGTCTCCGTAATTGCGACGTGAGAAGATACGGCGGCTGCGCTTAAAGCTACTTTCGAGAAAAAACAGGCAATTAAAGGGATAAACTGGAGCAGTTAGGTCGGACGTCACGCTCGCGATAGCTCTAGAGAGCAAGAAAAGTGGCCGCGCCGGCCGGAGCGGGAGCGGGAGCGGTGTACCGCCTACTCGCGCACCCTCCTAGCCTCCGAACCGCCCGACATGTAAAGGGCGTGGGGCAATATCATAGACTACAGTCTAGAGACGGAGCAGGAACATCCGCCAGAGACACTATTGCACTTGAAGCTTTACAAAGCTAAAAGCAATACAGTTATTTGATTTAGGACGGGTGTGTACAGTCTTCAACTGGATTGTGTTTGCGCTGGTTTGGCAGATGTCAAAGTTGTATGTTTTGAAACAGATACTGCCGTTGTTGTTAGCTTTGTTTACAGTAAGATGGAAGATAATAGTTTCTGCGTAAACTTCCACGAAGGAAACTTTAAAGGTTTTTGCGCTTATGCTACTATTCTCAAGTAATTTTGTGTTTGGATCTATTTCTTTTAATCGTATTTATTTGAACTTATGGTACTGCACCGCATGTTATCTACGTATATGTTAACAGAAAAAATATTGTTTACCTTCAAAATTGCTTTTTCCACAACAGACAAGTAAAACTTGTGCATAGTATTTTTATTTTGCTTTCAGAAAACTACAGACAAATGACATAAAATAAAATATACTAACATATTGCGAAAGAACGCAGCACATATTCTTGTGTCCCACGAAGCGTTTCTTAGGCATTCGTTGAATAGCAAAAAAGAAAACTTGAAGAAAAACTTGCAATTATTTTTATACTTTTCTTGTGTGAGGAAAAAAAAGAGGAGCTTTCTATTGAAAATACTAAATACGAGCTCTTCGTTACTAATGTCTACCAAAGAGTAGAATATATCTTAATGGATACAAATGTGCTGAAGGTTACCCTCTTGCGAGATAAGGCCTGCCTTTGAAATGAAAGGTATAAAACTGCAGATGATATTATTATGGTAAAATGGTTCTTATTACCATAACTTTTAGAGGATACATGAAGTGTAATAAAATAATAACACGATAAATTACTTTTTTATTGCCATTCTTGAAAGATGAAATCAAATAGATTAATTATATCTGCTTCAATCTAATGTAAGAGATTTTATTTACTTCACTTGGCTTGTTCCTTCCTTTATACTAAAAGCTTTAACGTGATAGTGTTGCTTTTTAAAAACACTAATTATTTAGTTTTAATTTACAGCTGTTACATATTGTTACTCGTATATATTCAATGGAGCAACTTTAGTCCTCACTTTTCGTGACCGAACTATTCATGATTTGCCAGAAATCTGGAAAGCTTGGCTTTTAGTTGAACTATAGATATAATGAAGATTGGCCTAATGATGGTTAATGATATAAGAGAATAGCTCAATGAGAAAAATCAAGAATTTTTCGTTAATAAATTAACAAAGAAACTAACAGCAATAACGATTATTAAAACTTTTAGGTTCAAATGAAAATAAACTAGCTATTAAACTATTGTACAAAGTACAGTACGCCGATAAACATAATATTGATAAGAATTTAGTAGCAGTTGAAACGAGTAAAAGTGGTTTTTGAGTTGACATGTCATTAGTTTTCCTTTACATGCTGCACTGGATTCAGTATAAGAATATAGAATATTTATAATACAACCTTATTTTCAAATGTTGGCTTCGTACAACAATAGAATAAAATTATATTCCATATAGACGTTCCAGCAAACAGGGAAGTTTCGATTAAGACGGAACTTAATTTGAAAGCAATTAAAATACTCAATGAATTATTAAAATGTTTTTGTTGAATTGATGATGATTATATATACGCTAGGATTTTATAATTATAAACCAATAATGAAAATGTTTTAATTTTCACAACTTAAATGGATCTGACATCGTCAATCCACTTGGTAAAAGTTTCGTGTTAATAAGACTTCAGTAAGTTGAGATAATATATTTCACGCTATTCTTACTATATACATAGTTAAGTAATACTAATTAATAATAAGTTAATATTACTTGTAAACTATAGGTACGCACTAGTCACACGACGCCAATATTACACGAAGTGGGTAATCATTCCTGCCAAAATAATAGCAATATTAATTAATAACTTGAAAGTCAACAACCCTCACCCTGTCATTAGTTTCAACAGAGATATATGACTACATCAATCATTAGTCGCGCTATCTGCTACGCACACGGGACTACCTTTAAGCCACTTTGTCGCCAAATATTTACTCAAAAATTTTATTTAAACACACGTCAAAACATTTATAGCATTTTCTTTTAATTAATCACACAAAAAATCGCTTAGGAAATGTTATACATATAAAAATTTTATGTCAAACTTGAAAGAACTTTATAGCCATAATGGTTTACCATTATGATTGTCAAAGTTGCTACGTTGCGAGTGCGTGCTATAATATACTTGTGATAGGTCTATCTTGCCAGAAACCGTCTAAGTAGGTATCACCGCTGCTCCTATTACAGCCGACAAATAGTAATGTGCAAAAATTCCTGTGTTCCGGTTTGAAGTGTTGTATACTAGATAAATTACTGGGGGAACGAGACAACCTCTCATGTCTCAAGGCGACGTACACATTGTGGTGTAGTGGACACCATTTTAAGCAACGTCACCTTGTTATGTGTAAGCGTATCACTTACCACCAGATGAACACCTTGTTCGGCTCACCTCCTAGTAGAAATATATATAGATAGCCATGCTCGGTATTTCACTACACGACGTACCAAGAATGACGAGATCCATAGAAGCATAAGCCGCTTCCATTTTCCAGCTTAGGCAGCTGCAGTAAGAATAAGCGGGCCACACAGCACAGAAAGATGCTGAAGAGAAAATCACGTAATGACAAGAACAGTGTGAGACTGACAACCTGGTGAAGATCCCAAGAAATCGTTGGATGTATATGGCATCAATAAACCTGGAAATCTATAAAGGAGGCTTAATATATGTTTACCAATGGACAGAAATAGCCAGAATGATGGTGACGATTATCATAAAGCTTAACAACTTTAGTATAGTATGTTGAATAAATTTCCTAACAATTTTCCAGTTGTAATATAACGTTTATAGTTAAACCACTGTTTTAATTACAAATATTTTACTTCGTCTAATTAATCGCTTAAGACGTAATTACTGTTAAGTACTAATAAACAATAATTTTATGGAGTTTCAGCTTTACATTTTACTTAAGTGAGCATACTAAACATATTTTCAAAAGCGCGTATTCACTAAATACTCTAAGAAGATTTCATGCAAGAGTGACTCACACATCACACATTAAATAAAATATTCACAGAAGTACTTCGTAAAACGAAAACTTTGGGATGATATTTTGCAACGATATCACGATGATCTTTCAAATATCAACATCATCAGTAATTCTTTGCCTCTCATCAGTGTTGAACACCTTTAATTTTAATCTAAATTCAGTCAGTGTAAACTGTTCTGTTTAAATTGATATATTATATAACAAATTTTTAACAGAATTGTGATATCTATGCTTTTTTATTTATACATGAACTCAGCTTTGCATTATGTTGTGATGGAGGAGTCATTGATGGTAAAGCGATCTCATCAGGCAGCCTTAACACAGTAATATTGTTACAGTGACAGATTGTGGGTGGTGGTGGGTTCGATTAAAATAGACTAACCGAAAATCTTCCTAATGATGCTGAATGCAGTATATTTAAAGAGATTAAAAAAAAATAAAGCCATAATTAAATTTAACAAAAGCTCTCTTATTTTAAGCTACCGTAATCTGATTTTCTCCCCCAGCAATTTAGCCGGGGTAATTCTAGCCGCGATAAAAATTACATACTTTTGTTTAGGGTCCGGATGCGGCCCTGCAGAATGGATTTTGAAACGGGCATCGGGGCCGAGTTAGCGTATGCTCGCCACCGTTACTTTTCAACCCGAAATTCCAAACCGCGAATTTAATATTTAATCTCACCCTTGTCTAGAACATTTACCGGCGGTCAGCGTACCGAAATGCCCGCTGAAATATTCTTTATCTGCGCCAACATACATCGGCTAGGTCCAGTTTTTTAATCGCCCGGCCGCCACTTGACGTGTGCCCGTGATGGATGACGGCCGCTGCCCCGGGTCACGTTTTGTCATTTTATTAATACTTAAATTGGCTAACAGTGACGCAGGGAAATTGCAGAGAGGAACACAAGCACCTTGCTACGGTTTACTATTTATACGGTCTACTCAGTATGATCTAATGACAGTTTTCGTCTAATTACTTCACTGTAGGAAAGTCTCTTTTTCCAGAGACCGTCTAGGCCAGTACAAGCACCGACACACAGTACTATGTTTCGGTTTCAAGAGCGTTCTAAGCTAGTGAAATTACTAGAGTAACGAGACTTAACGCTTCTCAAGGCGAAAAGCGCAGTATGGTGTTGTGTATCATCTTAACCAGCGCCGCATTCTTATGAGCAGGCATATAACTTACCAATAGGTGAACGCTTTACTCGTCTCAGCGAATAAAATAAATTACACAATCAAAGAATTAATTTTGGAGTTTACAAAAGGAGTTGAATATTATTATCAAAAAGCGATTAAAGCGTCTAAGGAAAATTTGCATTAAATCCATTTACAAGTAAGATTATAGGTTCTATGAATAGTCTGCTTGGCGCCGCAGACATATTCCGTTTGTAGTACCGCAACGCACACGTGAAAAAGTAATAATATAGAATATTCATCAATATATTCAATAACTTTATAGATTTTTTTGATGATTTTCATCTATAAATATCGGTTTATTAGACGTTATCTAACAATTCGCAACGTGATACGTTTAAACGGGAACTTTCTTGTCACGAATTATTATAGAAGTAATTTTTTACGCCGCCACAATACCGATAACGTCATGTCGCGCGATGCCGTGACGCTGATAAAACCGCTGCACGTAAGAGTGCGTACAAACATGAAACGCTTTTTTCCATATCAACTGAAAATAATCTGCGAAAATAGTGTTACCGAATTATAATATATTATTTATACAATAAATTACTTAAAATTACACAAATTTGTACAATACAACTTACACAAACTTCTGTTAGATTAATGGGACCTCTTTCAAAAGAATTACTATAGCTTTTCTGATTTTTATTATCATAATAATTGCGAATACACCTGAATAAGTTAAATATATCAAGAAGATTGTTAATTTTTTTTAAATTTACTCTTTTTTATGTAATCATAATATTTTCTTTAATAAACTCAGTAATTGCGTTGGTATGTCAAAATATTACAGAAAAACATCAGCCGATAGACGTCCACTGCGCGACTTAGGCCTCCCACAATATTGGGGGAATTTGGACCATTTACCACCACGCAGGCTCAATGCGGATTGGCGGGGAGCCAGGACCTCGTTAGTTGATTAGCAAGATGCACCACGAGCAGGCGAGGTTGACTTGGGTCTCGTGAGTTATTATGTGGGACTCCTTACACCCCTGGGAGTCCCCACCTTACTCCTTTGTGAGAACTATTACACTCCTGTGATGCCCCTTATACCCAACAAAACGCACCCAAACACATCGAAAGCACATCTAAAACACATCCAAAGAAAACATAATGCATATCTATTTTAACTCCACTTCTACTGATTGTAAGGTTTAAGTTAAATTAAAAAGGATTAAGTTATATACATATTCATAAACATAATTTTATGCTAAAATAAAACTATCCTAGCTACATGTACATAACTAGTTTATTAACGAAATAGGAGCGAAGCAAATCAGAATAAATTACATTACGTAATAATGTAGTCTACCCTATTAATTCACGAACCCCAACGAAATATAAATGTCCGTTGTGCATAAATCCGGTGCCGTAATGACCAGATAGCTTGGTTACGTCTCGAAACATTTCAGGGAGCAAGTCGCCGTGGCAAGTTCGCCTGGGTTAATGGCGTGTCATCGCGTATGATGGCTTGTCCCGCTCACAAGTTACCGTCTCATCAGGAGCGCAGGCACGAGCACTGTTCATATCCTCCTATTGACGTTCGTTTTAAACTAAGCTTGTTAAGCGCTGCAATTAACTTCGTCCCTTATAGCATGCAAATATTATTGAACTTGATAAAGCTTTTATATTTTTTGATATTTATTTATTTATTTTCCACTTTGTACACAACAAATGTATGTAATTTACAACTTAAAAAAAAATCTCTGAAACTAAAAACAACTATCGACAACCGGAAGTATTCTATTGAGTACATGCTTCTAAGGAATAACAGAAAACTATAAACACACCGCAAATAAAATTCTTAGTAACATACCAATTGTTATGGAATCGACGTACTACTTCCTGTTGAAACTTTCTCAAGTTTGATGTACGTTTTGATCTTATTAAAATAGTTAAAAGACTATAAAAGTTTCTTGTATGATGTAGAAAGTATTAAAGCAATTGTTGACAAGAAATATGTTAGGAATTCATAAAATATACGAGAGAAAGCCAAGTTATGAGAAGGTCCCAACATGATTAAATGCAATTTCTTTACAAAGTATGTTCCCCGTTCTACGTGGAACTTTTGCTTTCAAGACCTTATTCTTAACTCTGTCGTCGTTCGAGCGATTGTAAAAGTATTAACTGGTAAACCTTATAAAATTTTCAAAGTAAAAATGTTATTGTTAATAACGGGCGGAGTTGTGAGAATTGCGGCGTTTCAGAGAATGTACTTCTAACGCTATAATTAATTAACTTTTACATTGATATCAAAAACTTTAAATTCTGCATTTTTACGCTTGCTTTCTTACAAAAAAAATATTGTGAATTTTAGTGCAGTTGCTACCATTAGTCAAATAGAAATAGTGTTAATATCATCACGCTACTTTGCAACGTCTGGAGACAAAGTATAAAAAGGGGGGTTACTTACAATTTTCTATGTTTTCATATATATTTAGGTTAATTACCTGACCTGCGGAATTTGTGTAATTTTTAATGTTTATCTTCTTTCTTTAGTCTTGGTTTTCCCCTAATTATATTTAGTATTAGTTATGTTTAATTAAATTTTTTTAAGAATTTATCACTCTATCTTAAGCACAAGGTAAGTAAGAAACTAATAAAACCTTTTCATCTGCAGTACAGGTAAAGTTTAACTCAGCGATTACATAGGCCTGGGTACGCCATCGGTCTCTAAAATCAATTATGCAGGAAGTTCGCAGTTTACAGCGTTATAGCCCGTAATGAAAGCAAGTTCGGTAGAGAATGATGGAACAGATGTAGCGGGTGACTTATGGGCGGAGCTGAGCTCATAACTAGCGTCCAGCGGCGCATAAGTCCCGCGGCCGCAGAGTGAAGCGCTGCAACCGACACCGCCCGCATTACTCACAGCTATGTTATATGTATTGCACCTTTAATTAATTACGTACAAACGTCTGGAATATACGAATAATCGTTCCTAATATATATAGTATAACAACTAATAGCAGTAAACTTGGATATTATAAAAAATTTTCTGCCTTTATTACGTTTAAACCTCTCCTAGAAGTAAACAGGACAGGAATTTAATAAAGCCTCATTGTTAGAGAACAATTTTTAATTTAAACCAAAATAAATATATCGAGCAAAAAATAATCCTAGAGGAAATATGCAGTGACAAATAGCCCATTCAAATTTAAATGTATCATTAAAGTAATTTTTTGACTAATTTTATATAAACTATGGCTGGGAGAAACAATAGACCTCATGCGCCACAAACTCTCAATTTTTATAGTACATAAATAAATCATGTAAATCTATTATAATGATAATAGAGCTGTTAGTTTTTTCTTCGATAAATGTACCGTTAGAAATAAACCGAGAGAGGTTAATAAGTAAAAAAACAAATTGTTTCAATTTGAACTTCGTGTTTCACTTACACCACGAGGGCTTATCTAATAAAAAGCCTACAATTTCATTATACTCACCCTTTAATAGTTACAAAGAACTTTGTTATCCGGTTATTTGGCTGTCAGTTAGCTTTTAAAAGCCGACAACAAAGTTGAAACGAAGTAATTAAAAAAGAAAACACAAAATACTTACGAAGTCGGAAGCCCGACTCTCTTCACTTAAATTACTTGCGATTACACCGACAAAACGTTTAATGAAACACGTTAAATCGCACCAACTGGGCGCGCCGCCCTCCCCGCCAGGCTCTCCACGTCTACCATAGTTCAGCAAGTTCCGCACTTGCCGCGGTAGTTTTTCCTCAAATATCTTACCCCGTAAGGAGAGTTCTAACTACTTCTACAAAGTCCATTAAAGAGTATAAACTCATGCCGCGGTGATAACAAATGCTGCCGATTTCGGCGACCGTTGCGAGGTCGATAAGAGCTCTTTAATTGAAATTTTCGATGTTAAACTTTGTTAAAGCTTAATTTTCAAGCACCTACCCAAGCGGTACAATTTGGCAACAAAAATGTAACAGTTTAATCGTTTTAAAGAAATAAGCCCACCGCGTTATGTCAATTGTCAAAAACACATTAAATAAATGACTGGTGGTACGTCTCTGTTTAGATATACCGCTGTAGCTCCTATTGCAGCCGAGAAATAGTAACATGCAAACATTACTGCGTTCCGGTTTGAAGGATACACTAGTGAAATTACAGAGGTAACGAAATTTTTTTTTTCACATTTATGACTATGCGATTTGATACGTAGCTTGGGCTAATGAAATTTAACACCTCACATTTCAAGGCGATGAGCGAAATGTGATTCAGTGTATACCATCTTAACTAGTGTCACATTGTTATGGGCAAGCGTAACACTTCCTATCAGGTGAACGTCTTTCTCGCGTTGACGTCTTTTTTCATAAAAAAGTTCAGTTATTTCTTGACTGTTGATTGATAGCAAAAAATAATACAAAATCTGTATAAATCATTAATCCAGAAAATTACTAGTTTATTTCTACCCTGTGCCCGTTCATATATTATTTAATACGTCATAAATGAAAAAGCAAAATTTACATAAAAATCTATTTACCATTCATAAGCATATAAAGTAGTAATTAATTTTAACGTAAAAATGCGCCCGGCGTATTATTTTAGGTAAGGCAAGTAAGCGAGCGCAGTCGTTTCGTATAAATATGTAAACAGAGGAAACGCTGACGTCTGCGTTCCGCCGCGTCGCTGCGGAAACCGCGTCAATTAACTTGCCCGCTATGACATATTAGCCTTTGTTTCCCGTTCGCTTTTCCCATTCTTGAATCAACTATCAGCTATTTATATTCCTCCGCTATTCGCAAACATTAAAATTTTATGAAATTATAAATCTCCACAGCCATCTCACCGATTTAGAAACTTACGACCCAGTTAACATAATTTCTAAAAAAGTGTTCAGAGTTGCTTTAATCAAATATCGTGGAAGTTCATAGCGAAATTAATTTAATATCTGGTCAAGTCATCTGCCAGATGTTAGACAATTAAATTTCACTGAATCAAATGTAAATTAAATAAACCCACTGATTTTTCATAAAAAAATATGGAAAAAACACAAACTTTTGTGACTCTCAATGTCAAACAAAGAAGATGAAAAAAGTTTTTTCTTCCAATTCCATTTTCTTTCACGATTTCTCTTTCATAGTCTCTAAAAGTTTTCAAAATAAGAGGTTTTCGCGAGAGTCTCAATTATCGATAAAGACGATATTAAAAATTCGTTTGTTTTGTTCTTAGCCCGTGCCCCGGGAGCTGTGCTCCCTTTTTTCTATTGTTTACGCTAGAAGGGAAGCAGAAGTGGCGGCAAACGATAATCAGAAATTTGAATTTCGCCTCCGCAAGTAATGACAATATCACCAAATTTTGTTCGTCGTTTCTCATCACAAGTAATTAGGCGTAAGAAAAGTTATTATATACACAGTGAATTTTTAACGATACCAGCTAATAGCTTCACAAAATATTGCCTCGGTACTTCTGTCATAAAATTACTTACATTATGTTTAAATTTTTACCTTTACTCCTGGTTTACAGTGAAAAGTACTATTTATTATTACACTCATACTAAAAATGTCTATGTTTAAAACCTTCAACATAGCTCAAATATTACAGGTACCAAAATCTGTGTCTGTAGCTACAGATATCTAAATTAGTTTTGGTTAATAGTTTTAGTCATGTTTATTTTAATTGAGTTTCTATTAAGTTCTTCCAAGTTTGCTTTTTTGAAAAATTTAATAGTAAGCAAAATCCACGAAATTGATGAATTAGTTTACATCGATAGTGCTTTTAAGGTTGCCATTAATTTTATTATTCCACGAAGCGAGGAGGCTAAGATTTTATCATTTGAGTGTATTGATAATAAATGATACAGAGGCACTCCCTAAATGTATTCGTAAGCACCATAGTATTACATGTACATATGAGGTACTGCTCCCTTAATGTATTCATGTAATTCGCATAGCCGGCATCCCCTTTGACCGGCCACGCAACACCGCACGGCCAGTCCGGATAGAGTAATATAACGTGATGTTTTAAAACCATCCATCAAGTTTAATGTCCATTTAATAAGAGGTAGCGTGTCGACTCTCCGGCGAATTTCCTAACTTAACAAATTAGGAAAACGTATTAGTTTTATAGAATAATAACAAACAGAACCGATAAATAACAATTTCGCCACAAGAAAACAAGTTGGTATTAGTATCCAGATATTATTTCTGGTTTCAACCAGTATGATAATCAGAAAAAATTAAACGCAACTGTATCGTCTTTTCCTTTTCAGATAATTTACATTTCAAACCGAAACCTTCACCCGGCTTAATGCACTCAAATTTATTATCAATTGACTGCGCTCTAGTATTCAACAGTCCAAACACAAAAGCAAGAGCGTCCCAGCTAACCAGAGCGGGGTTCAAATGGAACCCCAAGTATCAGCTACTTGAATGTAAAAACGTAGCGATGCGGGCGAGCCGGCGGCGCGGTTGTAGCCAATTTACATTAAATGCGGTCTGCCCCCTCCAGTGATAGCTCATACTTACTAGAACCTACAAAACCGGTAGTCAGCAATAGACTTGATTATGCTATCTCTGAATAACGAGACGTCATCATTTTATGTAGAAGTGATTGCATAAAACCACTGAGAAAATTGCGATAAAATGAAGGAAAAATAGCGTGATTCGACAAATTTAAGATATGCAAATACCCCATTTGATGTGCTTTAAATGTAATAAGAATGGAACCGGGACTGGACAAGATCTATGGAATTCTTCATCTTCAATTATATTCCAGTTTTATTTTTATACTTTCAGTTGGTAATTTATTTTTGACAAAATTAATCACTGAAAGCAACCATAATTCCTACATAAGAAAAATTGCTTGGGAAAATTTAACTTTAATAACTTTCCTTAATTTAAAATCTGAAAAAGCCTTGTGGTAGAATTTTGTACTGTTTATAGGTCTCTATTGGCGGAGACCGTCTAGCTAGGTTGCACCGCAGCTCCTATTTCTACCGCCAAATAGTAATGTTCTATCATTACTGTGTTCTGGTTTGAAGGATACTGTATGTTAGTGATTTTATTGGGATAACGAAACTTAACACCTCATGTCTCAAGGCATCGAGTGCAGTGTAGTGTGGTGTATACTGCGTTGTTATGGGCAAGCGTATTACTTACAATAGAGTGAATGCTTTACTGGTCTCGTGGCCTCGTCAAATAAAAAAGAAAAAAACATGATCTAGACTTACAAATCGTTTCCTATATCAATTCAGTACAGGTTGGATATACCTGAACTTTAAACTTTACTCTTACCCTGTTCTTAACTTTAAACTATCAAATATTAAACAAACAGGTTTCTAGATATATAGTATAAGTCGCATAATAAATTTAAAGGCCTTGATTATTTATGCACCATGAGCCAACATCTTAATAGCCAAAGAGAATTATGTCCACCCTAAAATAATATTTTGTGTAAATATTTGAAAATAAACAAACGGCGCGCCAGGGCTCATTTTGCAATCATACTGTATACCAACTCCACTGTACTGGGTAACCGGTAAGCCACTTAAATATTTAATTAAGTTTAGTATAATAACGTTTAATTTTCAATTTAATATTAGCGGTTATCGTGAACGTTACATAATATAGGCGAAATCTTACCTTTGGATGTGCTCTTCTGGGAAAGGCCACTTTTGGGTCAATCTGGAAAAGAAATGTACATGTAAGTAATAAATCTTTGAAATATACTCTATTTACAAAGCTTTTTATTCAATTATAATATATCAATGTTATAAATAAATTAAAAGTTTCATTTCTTAACCAAATTTTATACTTCAGTAGATAAATATAACAAAGCTTACAAATAAAAAATCATTAAAAAAGTGAAAACTATACATTTTTTTGCTAGAGGGTATTTTCGGAAAGACACCTTGCCTTCTTGGAGAACATATATAATATATTCGAATACAACTGCAATACAGGGTACTCAAATTTAATGAACGTAGATCTGGATCGCCAGAGGCAGTCTGGAAAGGTTAGTAGTAATATCTATTTCTGCCACCAAGTGGTGCGCAAACCTTACTGTGTTTCATTTGAAGGTAACTATTAATATTAGTAGGTTAACAATACTTAATATCACATGTCTCAAAGTAACAAGCACATAGTGGTGAAGAATTTATGTTTAGCGCCATATTTATTTTGGCAATCGCATTACTTATAGTCAAGTGACGTTCTGATCGTCTCCTCGCTTTGTCATATTAAAAAAACGTAATCTAATATTATCTTGTCCTTTTATTGTAGTAATTGTAATTTCGTCGTACAAAACAGTTCGATAATTTCACGTCGTCTGCCTTATTTCAAAACCCGATGTAGAAAACCCATCGAACTGAAAATCCCGCTCCATAGTCCTGTCACTCGATTTCTCCTCTTGTCTTTTTCATGTAACGGAGAGCTACTATTTCATACGAGGCACTGTTTAAGCCCTCAGATTTTCTCCCGGCAACGAGCAGTCGCTTCAAGTCTTTTTACTCGTATCCCGACGCGTCGCTGACCGTTATAAACGCAAAATATAAACCCAAAGAAGCTACCTTTGACATTTTAAAGGTAAAACGTTTCATTTCCACTTGTGCTGGCCGCTTTGTCGAATGGAATCTAAATTCTATAGAGCTTCTACGTTCTGTTGAATATTGTCGAGGTAAAGGCAAAACTCCCGTTCCATTTGTTACAGCTGAAAGTACGCATCTATCTATTAATTATGATTTTATTCAACGAAAAATTGTTTAAATGTATTTTAATAAGCAATTATGTCAAGGTATTGTTGTATGATTTAATATTAAACTTGTCTTTATTGATGACATTGAGTAGTGACAGTAAAAGCCAAAGAATACGAATTGCTCTACTAAACGAACTATTTAAATTATAATTATTAAATTACAATTAGTATAATGTTTTCAAAGAATAAGATAATAAGACATATGTGTATTTATTTATGTACTTATTTATGTGTATCATTACTGATATTATTTATTTTATCCTTATCCTAAACTGCCACCTACCACAACATCTTACTTCTCCAAAGGTTGGCTGGTAGAGAATACCCATAGACATTTAACCCCCTTTTTTATACCTTGTTAGGTTTCACAATCAATAATATGTAAAAAAGTTTTAATATGACAACGAACGATAAAAAGCAGAAAATATGTATTATACAATGTAATAATTTTTAATATAAGCACGTTACTGCTATTAATGTTATTAGAAATTATTTAAAGGTATTCAACCTTTAACACAAAAGTAATTTTTACCAAAAATTTGTAATATTGTTACAAATTTGATGATTTATGTATTATCATGAAACAAGGTTTGCTCCACGCGTACATTTTACAAAATTTGATAAAAATTGCTACAGAAAAATAAAAGCAAGACAGTGTTAAGATATATCTCAAGCGTATAAGCTACCTCATATATTTCGTCGGTGTTTCTGTTATATATTGCCTTTAACGTCAAGCGTAAATTTTAATTTCTTATTTTCAAAATAGCATTTTAGGTTTGTTGTATTAAAATACATGCTAACATTTTCTTAATGTTTTTTTGGGAAATGATTAAGGAAACAAAATTTAAAAATATATTTTAATATTATTCAAAATTCAGGTGTAAGTATGCACTAGGAAATGACCCGACTAGCCAATTGTTCTCCTGCTGGTGAAGTCATATGCCAGCCCATAACAAGTAAGCCCGTAACAAATAATCAAGAATAAAGAATGGGCAAAATACGTTGCTCTGTTGAATTTTCGTTTATACATGCGATATTTCTTTATATATAATTAGTTAACTCATGACCTTATTTTCAGAAGATGACAAAACATGTTCACAAAGGATACTCTCTTTTTCTGTCCTTATAGCATAAAGCCGGTACTCATGAGCAAGTTAGAAAATCCTTACAGGAACATAAAACCTCACCGCTTTCTGCCTCCAAATCTATTTGTGGACCTCGGTGTTAGAAATGATCATTCATAATAATTCTAGAACCTACTAATAATTAATTAATCTTAAAATTATGTAAAAGCTACAACAAGGAAATATTTAGCTGCTTACTTCAATGCTAAAACCGTAGGGCGAAAAGTTTTTTTATTGTGCAAATTAAAACGTCCTTTAATATCGAAATCACACATAAAAAAATAAAGAACTGATACTCTAATAGACTTCTGTATTGAAAAAAATAATGTGTTAAAAAACAATAAATTTTGCACGATGTTGCCTCTTTCCATAACTTGCTCAAGCAATTTTGTAAATGTTATAAAATTACCACAAATGTGTACACAGCAAGCAGAAAAATCATAAAACCCCAGATGGTGCTGCTAAAGCGATTAAGCGGGTCGATGATAAATTTTAACGAGTTATTTTAATGGAAGCGATCGTAGTCAGTGGGCAGCCGGTAGCGGGTAGCGGGTAGCCGGCAGCCGGCAGCCGGTAGCCTGACCCCATAGAAAAACAAAACGGCGCTTTAAAAGACTGTTTAATACGTGACTCGTATCCGTTAATTTTAAGGTATTTTTAAAATTCCAACTTTTCAACACCAACTTAGCGCTTCCACTTAAAAACACGAATACTTAAAGAAATATCTTACATAAATCTTTAAATTTATCAAACAATATGGGTCTTATTTGGATTATATCAAAACTGATCAGTCAACAAATGCCGGTAGGTCTCTGTTGCCGGAGACCGGCTAAGCGGTTTTTGACTAATGCTGCATTGTACCTACTTAGGTACCACTATAAATCCCATGCAGCTGACAAACGGAAGCGTGCAAACAATACTGTGTTCCGGTTTGAAGGGCGTTGTAGTTACTGAAATTACTATGGAAACGAGACTTAACGTCTTTTATCTTCTGCTGACGAGCATAATAGGATGCCATGTATATCATTCTAACTAGTGCCTAATTGTTATATACTGGCACATCACTATCCATCAAGTGAATATTTTTATGGATTCGTCTCTTCGTAAAATAAAAAAAGGTTTCGTTATTTGTCTTAATATTATTTAGCGACGTGCAATATGTTGGACACACCTCTTAGACAGTCAGCTGAAACAGGAGCTACGGTGGCATCTACCTAGATGGTCTCCGGCAAAAGAAACCTACCGCCATGTATACAACCTTAAACAATGCCACGTTGCATGGGCCAGCGTGTCAATTACCATCAAACGAATGCCTCTCTCGTCTCGTCACCTACAACCGGAAGATGCTTATTGCTGATCACTCTCATGGATCTACACAATGATCGCTCGTATATATAGCTTTTAAACTTTAACATACCGAAAGGCCACCATATTTTTTATTCTTCCAGGCGACGAGACGAGCAAGGCATACCTGATAGAAAGTGATACGCCTACCCATAACACCGTGGCGCAGGTTAAGAGTTTATACGCAGCACCACATTGTACTTGTCGCCTCGAGATATAGGTTATTGTCTCATTACCCCAGTAATGTTTGCACATTACTATTTAGCGGTAGAAATATGAGCTTCGATGGTACCTATCTTGACGGTCTCTGGTAATAGGTACCTACCATCAGTACACTAAAGACCTTCTATCACCTTGTTGGGGGTTTACCACTATGTAGGTAACAATAGCTAAACACCAAAAAAAAATATTGAAAATAATGAATCACATGAGCTGTACTCGTGTTAAAATACGAAACCCTTTAAACTTTTTTATAATGTTGTTATAGAAAGACACTAAGTAAACGCAAAAATAAATCCGTGCAAGACCTGCAAAGAATTGACAACGAAACATCGATATCATACGAATGTGACATTTTGATATAGAGCCATTTGCGTGATTACAATCGACGCAGTGGCGCACCCTCCTTACTCGCCGACCTCCCCCTCCCTACAACTTCCCTAGCGATAAAGATTGACATCGCCGCTTTCAAATTTCAAATTATCCTAAGTCGGCTGTTACAATACATACCGAAATGCACCCTAATCCAAGTTTACTACGATCGAAATCCAAAGAGCAGCTGACAAAATTTTAGCGTGTCATCGCAAGAAAAGATTGTAGGAGAAAGCACATTAGTGGGATATCACTCTAGTACTTGGAACAGAGTGTGTCGGTTTATGTACACGGACCGACGGCATCGACGTAAAGTCGATTACGTTAAATTTTATATAAAGCAAACAATCGACGTCTAGTTGACATGCAAGTGAAGAATATTTACGTACAGAATATATGGCTTTCGCATTTTAACAATATGTAGTTTGTTTTAAATATATAGATAAAAAAATGTTGATAAAGCTGTGCGATATTTATTATGTTTTGTATTTCAATTCAGGGATGATGTTTCACGTTAAAACTGTTTAAAGTTTGAAACGGTTTGAGTGGAGGCACTGTGCGGAAGTTTTAATAAGCTAACAGTTTGCTGACCCAAGATTTAGTATACGTTCTCAAATTCACACTTCAGATTTAGAGTATGAGTTGCAGCCAAGACCAATATTTGTGGAAATTATTGGATTTTGGATCGATTCGTGTTGTCACATGTGTAGTAACACGGAATTTTGATATTTCATGTAATATTATACAGTTTACTTTAAGTAGCGTCTTAACGTGATTTTTGTGTTAAAACCACCTTACCTTATATTTGGTCATTAAAAATGATCTTGAATAAATGAAAGTGTTCTGTATGATGTGTATAATAATAACTGATGTAAGGTAAGAAGTGTGTTATTGCTTTTAAAATTGTATTACACCAAACGTATATTCCGGTGGATTTTAGTTTTTAAAGTTTCGAAGTGTTCAGTCTCCGGTGAAACTCGTGCAAGAAACACGCTGCTGCAATTAATTTGAGTTCCGATGTACATGCAATTTCAATCAGCGGGTGCGTTGTTAAAATCTCGATAATGAACAAGCGTCACATGCCGGGGCGCGGCTGCGGACAAGAAAGTTTAATGACGTGCACTCAGTGCAAACTGTAATTGAATTTATTTACGTTCAGACGACATGTAAGTGTCGGCCGGGACTAAGTGGGGACCGCATCATTTGCTGTTCAGTCAGCAACGCGCACTCTAACTTCTCCTAATTGGAACGAATTTGGCTGCAGGTGCAATACTTGAGCTGGCTCAAGATTAGGGGGCGAGCTATTGCAAGTATATTTCGGACCATTTGCCCTGAAATATATGATGTGCAGCGCGACTTGCAGCCCACCGGCTGCCACCTATACTCCTATGATTTCACCCTCGCGCAAATTATGCACAATATTTACTCTCCTATGGGTTAACTTTCGGCGACGACATACTCGCTCGAGTACTTTATTAATTCCTGTATATATTATAATAACTTTATGCGGCATCAGAAATTGATGAACTGTTAATTCGAGCGAAAATATAATCAACAACTTAAGTTCATAGCAAAGTTGAGTACGCAGTTAGTGCGACAAGAGTACGCTTTTAATTGATTTGAATTTTAGTCATTCAATAAAGAAAAATGGAAACAGATTGCGAAGCGATCGGAAAACACTTGACATAGATTGTTTATAAAGCAGAGTTTGCTTTAACTCTCACAGAGGCGAACAGTAATGAAACGCCGTCAGGGAGAAGGCTCGACAAACGTCATTACAGCGGTACGCATAAATATGCAAGGCAGGTAACGCACATTTTCAAGCTACGTCGCAAGAATTTTATCACTCGCTTAATTCTAAGAGAAAAAAAAATGGGTTACTTGTCGGCGTAACGCGAGCAGGGGACCGGCGTGGGAACCAGCACGCTGCCCGTTTAGGCCTACATCTCGCACCTAAATGCAACCGAAGTACGTTACCTCCGCTCCGTTACATATTACTTACTCTTAAATGCGAGCGTTGAAAGCATAAACACCGAAAGGGTTACAACGAAACCTTATCCATCAGTCGGACCTTATTTGTGTGCTGAATTCCGCGAATCTAAGATATACGAGTATGTCTACAGAGTTACGATTGATTCTGGACTTTTTTTACATTTTTATGTGTTATATAAGTTTTTTAATTGATTATCAGGCAAAATTCAGCGGCACATGTGTTAGTAAAGCTGTCGTTTATCTTTTGCAAATGTACGACACCTGAAGAATCGTATGGGTTAGTGATTTTTTTTATTCGACGCAGCGACGAGACGAGGAAGTCACGGATGGATGGATGATGGTAAATGGATACGCTTACTCCAATAACAACCATGTTGCACTTTTCGCCTTGATACACTAATTGTTATGTCTCGTTTCCCCAGTAAATTCAGTAGCATACAGCACCCTTTAAATTGGAACACAGTAATGCCTACACACTACAGTTTGGTAACTGGTAACTTGGTGGTAGTTTTTGAAGTAAGTTTTTTAAATAAGTCTTAAAATATGAACGGATTACAAAATACTTACAAAAATATTTGGTTAGGATGTAGTTTTTTAAATCATGCCTTTTGTTAACATATAAAATTATAAATAAACTTCTTTAAATCGTAACAATTGGCCGAGTGAATTAAAGAGCGAAGTTTAAGCTTATCAGGCGAATTCCGGAGCACAAAGCCAGTGGCAGCAGCGCGGCACAATGTGGCCGGTGGTCTCGTGAGACAAAGATTACGCACTGTTTGCCTTTCGTTGTCCGAACGCGCCTGTCTAATACATTGATAACATCCACCATAATACTAGAAACGAACTTAGTGCTTCTACATTTTAAAGTAATGTCCTTAAACCAAAGCATCTTTCTATTCAACAGAGAGGCGAAGTCCTATCATTTTCCTATTGATCATTTAGATTCAAAATTCCTTAACGATACCGTAGTCTATAGCTCCTTTTAAACCAACCAAACTAATTTT
Organism: Pachliopta kotzebuea; assembly: GCA_018246255.1. Classification (NCBI taxonomy): domain Eukaryota; kingdom Metazoa; phylum Arthropoda; class Insecta; order Lepidoptera; family Papilionidae; genus Pachliopta; species Pachliopta kotzebuea. The sequence continues at coordinate 4,272 of DWLS01000490.1, read as the reverse complement.
TTTCCTACTTGACAACAAAAACAGACTTTGTCTTTGCAAAGTAAGAATGGTGCATTCATACAAAATATAAATAAAGTATTTATATTCTCACTACATGAGGCATCAATCAAGTAGTTTTTATTTGCAAAAGGTAGTAAAGGAGTAAAATAAGTAAGAGGTCCCGTAAGCAATACTGCATGACGTTTGCGATGAAACAAAGAAATTAAATTTTAATGTGTGAAGCCGTCTCCAGTAAACAAAGATCACGAATCGCGTCCAGAAGTACGAACAGACATCCGGCGCAGATATTTGCAGTCAAAACAGACTTAGGGCGCTTCGTACTGCACTCTGCGCATGTCACTCCGCTTCTGTATTATTTATTAACTCCAACGAGCTTCCGATGTTACTTTATTCCATTGTGCAACTGTATATACGCCGGTTTCTGATGTCCGAGCCCGGGAAGTTTCCTCCGAACTGACACGACTGTGAGAAACTTTTCGTGCATAGAATGAATACGTCTGCCAGGCAAACGTAAACATGGAGGCAAAATACTCGTTGTATTATTTGCTTCATCTTATCTTCGATATCCTTTACCGGCTGTTTTAAATCAAACTATCCTTAAGAGAAAATTCTGTTAAAATACTGATTCTGTACCTGGAAAGTTCTACATAATACTTTTAAGAAAATATTATGCAAATTTGTTACTTCAAAGGTATATACTTATAGCCAAACGCTAGTACAAACTTGTCTACGTTTGCAAAGACGGCGGTATTATTGGGAGACCTTGCTAGTAAAGGACTCTATATTAAGCATTCCTGTCCCCCAATCTCTTCAGGTGGGCGCGGGGCATATACTCAACTTCAACTTATTATTTCGGGGCCGCATGTGAAACGCTTGTTTTTCTTCTACCTACGTCTGTAATATACCTATCTCTGTACACTCACTCTATCCTTTTATTAAATTTCTTGAGCGTTTCCCTCCATTAAATAACGTAATTTCTATGTAAGCTTCTTTATGAAATATTGTAAACACGGTGATACCGCGGCTGGGTATTATTTTGTTTTCCAGCTACATTAGCACGGAGCGGCCGTTTAAACAGCTCTTGAATGTTTTATCATTAATGAACTCGTTTTAACGTTAACTTTTACCGCAATCGGCGAGACGCGGCATTAAAACGACATTAAAAATGTATGTACACCATTTAAAGATTCCCATTTCGCGGTACTCGCGTGCGGCCGATTTACGGAAGCTACTGGCCCCGTGCCCGTTAAAGCAGATTACGGTCGAAAAAAAAAATCAACAGCTCTTGGCGTTATGAGTTAATTTCGGAAGAATAACGCGGGCGTCGGTTAGTGTTTCCCTTTATTTGGTGTTCCGGCCGCTCGGTTTGTTTAAACGGGTAATCCAGAGCAAAAACCGACGAGTCCACATTATGGAGAGGCACCACACAAATGTGTGTTGTTTGCAATGTACTACGGCCGTAATTGTTGAGCTATAAAAATCACTTAATGCTCTCGTTATGGCTCTTAGAGGTTACCGCTTACTGCGCCCACTATATAAGTTATTCGGAATTGGATTAGCACTTACTCAGTAATACGAGTCGTTGTCTGACCAAAATCGCGCAAACTATAGTTTACTATATTTAGCCACTATACCATAGCTAAAACGTTAAACTGCAAATTTGAGCTAAATAATCAATATAAAATGTTTGTTTTTATTGATGAAATCACTTAGTTTTAACACCGATCAATGTTTATAAGAATAGCATGTACTTGTATATATTTTTAAAGAGGAGATTATATTGTACTCTCATAGTTATTACTCGCCCCGACTTGGTGTTGGAACGTATGAACTATTATATTCTCAACAGTATACCCCAAAAATTTTGTATTTCAAATAGATATTCAAGCGCAAATAATATAGTATATTCGCTACACTTTTCATTTTATCTTTTTACTATTGTAGATGCCGCAGGGAAAATTAACACACAACATCGTTTTTAATTGGTGTTACTTTCCAACCATTTTAAACTAAATAAATGTAAATAAACTCTGGCATGACGTGTGCCTTGGAACCAATTGTATATGAAATATTTAGCTTTTCCCAAAAATACGACTATGAAATTATCTTTCATTTAGTAAAATAACAGTTTATGTTTATGGCATAGTTTCCAGAGTTAAGATTATTTTAAAGAATGTATATAATGTAATATTCCTAGATATTCCAGAAAGTCAACAATCAAATTAATTTAAAACTAGATTTGCTGTTTTAATTTGACAAAAATATTACGAAATGTCGAAACTTATCAATCATTATATTTGTAGCACAATTAGAATTTCAGTACAGAAACTTATTGTGTTTAGTAATAACGAAGGGAAATCTTTACCTTTGTGCAATCATTCATCAAAAATATGAACCTACTTAAAGACTCGTCGTCCAAATTCAATATAAGTAAGAGACGGCGAAGCCTGATCATCCATATGACCGCTGACCACAATGCACATATATAAAAGACCGACTACATAAAGGGGGAAAACATAATAGTTTTATATTACCTGGTTACTACGTCGTCTGAATGAGTTCAGTTTATTTCTTACTGAGAATTATAAAAGTGAGAAAATGAAGGCATCCACGTAGCGAGCGCTTGGTCTCAGACGTGTTTACAAGTTATGCAATAATTCAAATAGCGTACTACAGCAAATTTATGCCGTTGCACGGTAACATACTTCAATGGCTGCATTGAAAAGCATTTTATTTCCATGGACGCCGGCGACTAGTACCTAGCGGCGTATTTTCGAATTCAGCCAGGGAGCGCTGAACGTGTTAGGTGGCAATATGAATTTATGATCATGGCGAATTAAATGCGTTAAAGTTGAACGTGATTCGTGGAAATACGCATTGGAATTTAATTAAGCGCTTTTTACACTTGACTGCCCGATGCGGGCTCCGGGTTCCGCCGCGCGGCTCTCAGTGTTTATGTTTTCCGGTGGCTGCCGCCGTCGCGCTCTCCACTTGTTAAATAAATTTTAATTTAATAACGCGCGGCGACAACTTATATACTGATAATGAAGCGATAACACTGCGCCCGTATGAAATCACCTACCACGTTACGGTCAACGAAACTAATTTAAAATAAAGTACACATCAATAATTTCATTATTAATTCAATCTCTTTAAAGAAATTTAAAAATTTGAAAAGCATATTATTTTGGATGTTAAAAAGTTAAATTAAAAAAGCACCTCGATAATTATATAACTTTATAATTATTTCACTTTTGCTTCAAAGCAAAAAATGCGTTTACCCATACTCTTTTACTTTTTTAAAACTTTTTAGACTCTTGTAACTGCGTCATACTCGCACAATGTTAGGAGAACATTAAAACTTAAAGTATCCTTTGTAACAATTCTATATAACGAAACACAAAAACAAAAAAACTCGTCTTATAAAAAAGACGGCGTAAAATTAAAGTACTCTTTGACTTACAACGGTTTACGAATAATGAGACAATTTACATGAAAATTAGCAAGTTGCAATTGTAACCGCGATGCGATTCACCAATAGTGTGTTATTTTTTTACAAATAAAGATAACGTAAAAAAATACTACTTTAACCATACAATTGAATTCATGAAAAATAAAAAAGGTTAAAAATAATTGATGAAAATTGTTTTCAATTTTATTATAAGTTACATTTTTGCTACTCAAAGCAATTCCTCGAATGATATTCGTTAGAGTAAGTTTTGTGCTGTCTGGTGGGTTCGTTGGATGAAATTTAAGAGTCATCTCAGAGAGGCTGCTTCACGCAAATCCGGCCGCGACAAAAGGGAGCCCTGGAGACCCGTGTTCTGGGGGAAAAGGAATTTTTAATTGGCCTCGAAATAAAGGCCCGTATAATTCATAAAAAGACTTACAATAGAGCTTGCCATGGGCTTGATACTCTTGCGTATTAATATAACGTGTAGGTATTAGGGGATACTAAAATGAAAGTTGTTTACATGACGTCTATAAACATTTTGTGGATCTGACATTACATGTGAATTTTAGTTATTTTTGGGATTTATCGTCATTATTAGTTTACTCAATTTGTATTTTAAGTTTATCGATTATACTATAGTAAAAAATATTTTTTTTAATGCATCGATATGTATGAATACGTGTTTTAAATCAAGGGCATTGATAAACAATTATTTTAAAAATAATAAATAAAAAAAAAAAAAAAAATATATTTATTAGTCACCAAAAACAAAACAAGTTACAGAGATAGTATTTCTAGGTAGTAAAAAAATGACCTGT
>DWLS01000489.1:0-29932 GCA_018246255.1 Pachliopta kotzebuea | reverse complement strand
GACCCCAAGACATGGTTCTGAGTATTTCGATAACACCGCAGCGTTACCTAATACTCTTCCCAAACCAAAGTATTATAACCAAAGTATATTATTATTAAGGCGTGTATTTAAATGTTTGATTCTAAGGTCACGCGACCTTTACATTATCTAGTATCTAATAAACTGTAACTGTAGCTTCGTATAGTCTAGATATGGAAAGAGCTCCACGACAATAGTCCAATAGCGAGATCGAAACTACGACAATGGATGACCTTAGGTCTCCTGCACGCTATTTCATTAATCTGAACATCTTCGAATGGTAATGTGATACATTGCTTACATTGGTACTTAGATACAACTTAGGTTACGAGGTGAGCAACGGGCAGGTGATTTTGTATGATAACGTTTGTTATTGATCTCACCACTTTATTCACTTTGTTCATTTGTTATGTATATTTCTGTATACATAAATGTATACTGAGGTATATTAAAACATAATATAAAATTTTCTGTATAAATGTGTACATATCATATAAGCAGCATTTCAATAACATATATATATATAGTTAAAAACCTTGAATGGTATTCAATGCTTAATACACAACTACTAGATAAAGTTAGAAATTATATGATGCCTAAATCAATCAATTTAAAAAAAAATTAAAAATCAGTACTGACTATGCTTTGATGTTATTTTTAAGATTGTAGATATCAATAAGAATCTATTTTATTTGATATAGTTCTTTATTGTTCATGTAGATTGTTTGGGTCAACTTTCACTGGTGGCAGGTCTCTGTTGCCGAAGACCGTGTAGGTACGACCGCAGCTACCATTTCTACCGCCAAATAGTAATATGCAAACATTACTGTGTTCCGATTTAAAGTGTGCTGTATGCTAGTCAAATTACTGGGGTAACGAAATTTAACACCTTATAATTTGAAGCGAATAGCGCAATGTGGTGATGTGTAAAGTCGAAGTAATCAGTTTAGGAGATCGTATTCTGGTGATAATACCACAGAGCGTGTTCGTGTTAATCAACTAACACTCCCTTGAAAGAGAAGGTTACACAACAGTTCCGTTTCTCACGAAACATATAGTTTATCGGCGTAAAACTGTTTGTTTAATAAGCTATTGAAATGTCGACGGGACCCGTCGTTGTACCACCACTTTGAAGGTCAGTTTTAACGTTGTTACGTTAACTACTAACTCACGCGACCGTTTGTATTTGTAACACCATGTTTGATAGAGGTCGGATGAAGATTAGGTTTAATCGAACATGACTAGCTTTCACCGTCACATCAGTTCTCTTCCGGCTGTCAAGATATCAGAGCTGGTGTTTTATAAAAAATTGATCCCCACTTGGGTGGATGCGAAAAGCTGGGGACTATATTTGGTGGAAGACATTGGGGAAGTATATCCAGTAGTGGATTAATAAAGGCTGACGAAGATGATGATAATAAGTATTCTAGGTGTTTTATTATCCATACCAATGTAGTCTCTGGTTATTAAGAATAGGACTAAGGTAAGCCCTGCCTGTGGTAGAAGGCGACTGAAAGAATTCTTTTGGTTTACGGGTATTGAGGGCAGCGGTCCAGGGCGGACGACAAGTAGGAAGAGGTCTCGTATGTTGTCTTAGTACACTATGACTGCTGGAGAAAGTATTTAATCTTCCTGGGATGTGCTTAGCAGCAGTGCAGGGAGACACTGATAAGTTCCGTAGGAGATCCTGGTGCTTTCCGTAATGCATTGAGGATGTCATATTTTCCATCATTATAACACATTTTCTATCTAGAAGTAGGGTATCTTTTACAGATTTCCCCATATACGAAAAAAGGTACTTTATTATGCAAGCTTCCATTTTTATTCAATATCTTAATCTTATAGTTTCGTGATATATTAAAAGTAATAATAGGACTGGGAGATAACTTATTAATCTATACCTCACAATTTGAAAAGTGAACTATACCTTAAATTATTATAATAAGGTTCATTATTGATTGGCGGATAATTGTCACTGCCTCAATCGTTCCACATGTGCTATTGGGAAGAAAGGAAGGCACATACGGGGTAGGGTGATATGTAGGCGTGTGATATAGAAGGAAAAATTGCCAATTTCTCACAAAGCCCGTTACTATTGGTGAAGGAATCTGAAGGAAGCAATTGGGGAATATGTGATAAGCATTTCTATAAGATTTACGGCCTTGGTTTACGTTTTGAATTAAAATTCGTTATAGTTTTATGATTCTAAGATTCAGTTTCTTTCGTAATGATAGAGTAAAGATTATTTTCATCTATGTTGATTTTAATAAAAAATTTCTCCTGATGTGATGATGATTAGTGATACGCCTGCCTATGACAGCGTTGGTTAAGATACTATAAACAGTACCACATTGCGCTTATCGCATTGTAATATAAGGTGTTCAGACTCATTACCTAATTATTTGTATGTAATTTCCCTAGCATAGACCCTCTTTCAAACGGGGTCGCAGTATTTTTTGCCGAGTCCTGTTATTATATTATATATACACATTTATTTGCACAGTATATTGATTTAATTATATTTGACCAGTGTTTATTTTTAATATTTTTTAAAACACTTTTTGTAACACCTAAAATTAGGGTCCAATAGGCGGATTTAATTCCTATAGGCATTCTCTACCAGATAACCAAGGAGGTAGGAGATGCTGTGTTGTTAAGTATTAATAAATAAACATTTGGAAATCAACAATGATTTCTTTTTAATTATTAAGCTTAGGATTCGGACAAAGCGTGCATAAAATATGAATATTAAAAACATGGCCACCGATGACAACGCGTTTCATCATGACCTACCTGCGTGACAATCGAAAATGCACTTTATTATCCAACTATAAGACTCATTACGAATTATTTTTCATTAACAATCCCTCTTTTCCGATTCCATACGATTTCACCGAGTAATGATTTGCCTCGTAATGAGGGAGACGCGCGAATAATATACCGAGAGGAAATCCACAGATTGCGAACGTTTGGTTTGTGTATGGAAAAATTGGATTTTCTTTCAAATAAAACGTATCAAATAAATATATAATAACTTTAAAACTACTTATCTATCTTTAAAGTATATAATTTAATAATAATTTGATTAAATAAAACAATTAACTTTAAATTAAAGTTTGTAAAACTTTCATTTTATGTAATTCATACCAGATATATTTTTAAGTTAAGGAATATTTTTTGCTGCTAGTATCCTTTGCTGTAGAGTAAGTCCGTATTGTTAATTTCTTCTCCCAAATAGTAATTAATAAATAATAAACCTTATAACTTAACTCTAATAGAAAAGATATATGACTTTTCCGTTACCATGTAGCGAAGTTTAACAAAGTTTAATAAAAAATAAGGTGTTTTAGTTGGAGTGGTGATGTAAGTAGTAAATTACTAGGGTAACATCCACATTATTATGTAATACCTACCATCCTTTCTGGACAGGCACTTTACCTAAATATGTCTTGTTTCTAAGCTTATTTTAAATAAATGGTTTTCAAAAGTAAATTGTCAAAATATTACTAGATATATATGTAACAAAATGTTTAACACCCGTCGAGGAAAATATGAATTCTTCCGGTGTTTATTATAGCTGTTACTGCTTCCACACGCCGACTACTCTTTTTTTTTAATACCTCAACATAATCGTAATTACCGATGCCTACACGCTGGATTACTGGTAAGTTATTCAATACAATTTCTTTTAGCGTCATTTGTAATGCAATTGTGTGTAAAAAGTCGTTCGCTTTGACGATTGTACTGACCTTAGCGATGCGTGACTGACTGCCTGTGGATCTACTGCTATTGAGTAATAATCAATTAAGTTTTTGGTTGGGTGACTGCTGGTGGCATTTACAACCCAATGCGTTCATGCCTGCAGTCCATGTTAGGCCTATATATAGATTACTATTAAAAACATTTCTTCACGCTCTCTCTATACACGTGTAGGTATAATTTTAAATCTAGACAAAGCTAATTTCTTCCGCAAGCGTGGGCCTTTGTTTCTGGCTTAACAAGCAATAGTAACTTTCATCTCATTACTGTTGACGTCGGATTACATAAAGAGCTCCGAGCATCGTCGGAAGGACGGGTACATTTTGCATAAAAAATATACTTGTCGAAATGCCTCCGACGTCCCCGAGGCCATGATGTAACGAGTGCCAGTGTATGGAGACTCTTGACATGAAAAGCCCTCCATGTCACCCCGCGCCGTCCCTCTCTAACACAACGTATGCGACAGGGACGCCGGTAATACTACTTCTCGTCATATTTTTCCCTTTACCACCCTACCCATCTGAAGCGTTCCTTTATATAAAAGAGGTTCTTGAGAAAATAATAACGGCTCTGCTCAAAGGGCGTCCAACTTTTGCTATTTCGTGCTTTGATTCTTCGCTCTGCAAAGAATTTTTCGAGGCCACAAAGGGAATTTTCCTTGCGATATTAAGCAAGGATTTAATTTTCGATTCTAAAATGTTACCTGCCTCGAGAACTGTTGTACGGCTTTTCATAACTTTCAAACAACTTTTTGTTTGGCTTTGGAAAGTTTTTAGGTAATTGTGAAACAAGTAATAAAGCCCATGTATTTTTATATTGTTTCGATAGCTTATTACACAAGTAAATTAATGTGAATCATGTAACAGTAAACTAATAGTTTTTTAAATATATGTATACATTCATGTGATACTAACAATGAAACAATTACTCCTTGAACATAACATGTATATTTATTATCTGGTATCTTTTTAACTGGATCGATTCAGAGAGTACTTTCAATGGCAAATAGACGAAGTCATAGAACATAATATAGATGATAGAACATTTGCATTAGATTCTGATAAAGTTTTAGCACTCAACTCCTATACTATCAACAGGTAATCAGAAGTTACTTTGAGAGCATACCGCTTCGATGGCAGCCAATATTTGTGCAATGTGCCTAGCCTTTTCTGTCCTTCAGATTCTTACTGACGCACCGTTCCAAATATTAAGAAAGGTCATAAGTTGTGTATTTTATATAATTAAATACTTACCAGAAGACGTTTCCAAATCGCCGCGCATCCAACACAAAGTAATAAACTCGTGAGCATCTCATCGCGAGTTCCTTCAGACGGCTGATGTTTATGAGGACAAATGATAAAAATACTCAACGTTTCATTGTGGAACTTGGTCCGCAGCAAGCATTTTTCGTGCCTCCTCCACACTCCTATACATGTGTACAGAAGGGCGAAGTTATTTGCCTCCGCTTCTCTTCCGTCCATTTGCCCCCACCACGGCGCCCCCCGGCTTCCGGTTTCCATATTCCTTCCAACACCCGCTAAGTTGAATACTAACTGAATTGAACTTTAAACTGAAGTGATACATCTGAAAATCGATCGGAACGTCGCTCACTATTTTTCTTTAGTCCTCTAAAGTTATGTTCCGTTTTTCCTGTGTAGAAGAATTTCGACTTAATGCTGATGGGTAGATGTAAGAATTCGGCGGTTCAGTCCGCGGGCGCTTATCTCTTTCTGTTGCTGGTGGAGAAAGGTTCGTACACCCCGCAGCGGGTATGGAGTGTACGAAAAACATATTTTTCAGATAACGACAATGAGAAAGGAAAATATTCAGATGGAAATTGTTCGATACGGCGCGCCTGGTGCGCCCGGTGCGCCCGCGTGGAAGATATTAAGGGGCGTGCGCTACTTAGCGATATTTTTCGAAATGCTTTACTTTTATTGCCAACTGCGACATCGGATACCCGTTTCTCGTATTTCATACGGGCGCTATTAAGATGCGAGCATTAAAATTGTATTACGAATTTGCCAGACAACGCTCGGCCCCGATATACTCCAGATATTGTCCCGCTCCATGTAACTTGTGCGAAAAAAAAGGAAAATATGTTTTCAATTTGGATACAATGTGAAATAAATTACATTGAGAAAATGGAAATATTTTCCTACTTATGTATAATATACGGTTTTCGTACGCTTGGATTATACTTGTTTGTTTTAATTCCTTTATGGGAACCTATTTCGCAATTCCTTCTAACCTCAAATAACCTCTACATGAAATACTTTATGGACATTAGATATAAATCTTTTGTTATTATACATGTGTTATATGTTGTTATACATGATTATCAGAAACAACGACGTTGACAACGATGATACTAAGTCAATGTTTTCGAAATAAAATGACAATTAGATATATCAACGATTGCAAAAGGAGAGGACTAATTATATGTTGAAAGAAATATAACTATGTTTTAAAATATAAACTTTTTAAATGTCGAATAAACGTATGATATTAATAAAAGACTTAAGTAATTGGTTGAACAAAGTAAGCAGGTTCTTCGGAGTTTGAACATGGCGGAGCCTGACAAATTACTAAAGAACATCGTATTCCTAAAATTGTTGTACGAACGTCCCGGCGGGGTATTAAGTAACACGATATTAGCATCCCTCATTCGGAAAGAGAAGGCTGTATAGATTAAACGCTTAATTAGAGAGAGACAGAAGAAAAGGGGGGACGATCCTGTCTAAAGGACATTGGCCTCTAGGGCACGCGACTGTTGATTCGTACTCCTTTTTAATTCCTTTTTTATTAATTATAACGACCAAGTTATCTTGATCAATGGTTTTTATATATATTTTTAAGCTTTTTTTTTATAATTTGAATAATTAATTATTCAAAACACTTTTCGTAGCGTTTTATTATATAATAAATTTTGTAGCATGTTACTTTTTATTCACGCTAACAATACATTCAAACGTGAATTTTTGAAAAATTTATACTTTGTATTAACGAAGAAGTGTATGACTTGGGAATATATTTAACAAACCGGATTATATAGTTAAAAATTAATATCATCAAGTATGTATATATATATTTAAATGTGTGTACAACATGATTTAAGTGCAAGCAGCGATGTATTAGTTATATATAGGAAAAAAGAAGAAACTATTCAGTTTATTTTAATATAAAGCAATCATATTCAAAGAGAGATTTATGTGCAGTGGATAGATTGCAATGATGATAATTAAGAGACCAAGATATTATAAGTCTGGTCCTTCTGGTAGTAGTAGGTCCCTTTGCTGGAGACCGTCTAGGTAGGTACTAACGCAGCTCCTATTTCTACAACCAAATAGTTACGTGCAAACATACTGTGTTCAGGTTTGGAGGATGCTGTGTGCTAGTGAAATTACTGGAGTAACGAGACTTAACAACTAATAACTACTAAGGCGACGACCGCAATGTACTGTAGTGTATACCATTTTAACCAGCGACGTTCTGTTATATGCAAATGTATTATCTACCACCAGATTAACGCCTTGCTCTTCTCACTGCCTGGTCGCATAAAAGGAAAAACGTTATGAGGGCTATTCTGATATAATTTTTTTATAACAGGTTGAAATCTATTTACGCCGCGGTTTTTGGGCTCGAGAATGACCCCATGAGTCGGCCAAAAGAATAGCAAACATCATCAGAGAACAGGTTTTATTTTCGAGACGTAGGTGAAAGTTTGACATATTGATTATATTATTTATATCATTAAATATGTTATTAATAAAATCAAGCATCAAGAAACGTGAAGTGAGTGTCGTTTCTTAAACGCCCCAGACTTCTCCGTCTCATTAAAGATCTTTTTCTCAGCAGCTCAACTTCGGTGTTATTGTGGGCTTAATGTGCGGAGCGGTCGCCTGCTTTAATGTAAACTTGGCAATGAACGGCGCGCTAACTGGGGGGAGGGCCCGGGAAATTGGGTCGCCCTTTGACTTAATTTTTTTCTCCATCAAGGTCGCTTATAATCAATACTAGGGTGGTCCAAATTTACACCCGCGAGTAATTAGATATTTGGGGTATCGATTTTGGGGCAGGTCGCGCGAATCGATTGCGGAAAATCGATTCTACCATTGTCATCTGTTGCTACAGTGGTTTTAAGGTCATTTTCTATCAACTTTATGATCTAATTATGTTATTTATATTTGTTTTATATTACACAACAAAAAGAAATAATTAAATGGTTATAACATTTATGTACATAAGATAAATACAAAAGAGAATACAAAAAGTTGTTAATCTTAACAGAACTGAATCGATGTTTTTGAATAAGGACATTTTATATTAAGTTTAATATATACATATATATATATATAAACATAAACATAAACAGAAAAAAAATAAGTATATTGGTCCGGTTATAATCTACAGTGCTTCGTATATATGTATAATGATTCTGTTAAAGATAATAAAAGTACACGTAGGAAAAGATTTTAAAAAATGGACCTTTGGGTAATAAGTGAATGCTTTGGCATTAACTTATCTCTTATCATATTAAAATGGAAACTAAGATATTTTTTCGAACATTCACTAAAATCTAATTAGTATTTCAAATAGTCATATAGATACGAATGTTTACGAAATCTCTGAGAATGATCTGTTTAATGTGGAGAGCTGTCAATTAAATGTAATTTAAGCATTAACAACGTAAACAAAAATGTGTAACGTCCGCAATATATCAATGGAATGGGTTATAATCGTAGATAACGTAGAAGTATACAAGTTTTACTATTTCCGGCAAGCAGTAATTACTTTTGAAACGGTGGTTATCCTTTAATTAGTAGGTAACTTTGTCAGACATCCGACTTCCTCTGCAGCGGAATAAGAAACAGCTTGAAAATATTAGTCGTAGTCATTGAAAGAAATTTTAAATACTGAAGAAACAGTTTCAGACTTTTAGTCATACACAAGCTATTTGTAATTTACCATCATATAAAATTGAGTTTAATTTGGTTTTCACACAGGGATAAGCCTTTTTGGTGAAAACTGTAAAAGGTACATAATTAATGTAGTTCATTCATTAATTCATTGTCGCGCTGGAAATCTATTGGAGAGGCCTACGTTCAGCAGTGGACTGCAATAGGCTGAGATGATGATGATGATGATTCATTAATACTAGCAATTTAAAAAGAATGGTTTTTGTTTATAAAAAAAATTTATTAATAAAAGGATCTGTAAGATTATATTCTTTTAATCGACGAGGCTTTCACCTGATGGTAAGTGATACGCTTGTCCATAACATGGCGCTAATTAATGTATACATTGCACCAATTGCACTTGTCGCCTTGAGACATAACGTGTTAAGTCTCGTTACCCCAGTAATTTCACCAGCTTACAACACCCTTCAAACTGGAACACAGTAATGCTTCCACATTACTGTTTAGCGGTAGAAATAGGAGCTACGGTGTTACCTACTTAGACGGTTTCCAGCAACGAAGATCTACCACTAGTAAATTTTAAGTCTTTAATTTATAATAATTAGAAATAAATTAGGCATAAGTCCATATTAGGTTAGTAACAGTATATAGCTTTTTTATTTTAGTTAATTATAAATCTTTAGTTTATGATATGTCATGAAAATCATGAGGAACATTGTTCTCGCTTACTGTACAGTAAGGATTGGAACAACTTTCCGGTGTCAGTGTTCCTGTCCAAATACGATGTGGGCGTCTTCAAGAAAAGAGTGAATAGGCACTTACTAGGTCAACGCGCCTTACCACCATAGACCACATCATTATTTAATACCAAGTTGGATCGTGGTTAAGCATTAACCTTTGCTTCATAAAAAAAAAACATACAAGAACAATATTCTTCATGATTTCTCTATAAGAATTAGGTCGCAATAGTTCTAAATACATCAAAATTTGATAATTTGTAAATATCTACAGAATTTTATTTCAAATTGGATTTCTACTTTGAACAAATGACAATAAAGTGCGTCAACTGTCCAGAGTGCTCTCGATGTTCATTTCGGTTTAACCACAAAAAAGCCAAGCTGTCGGTGAGGCGTGTGGGGAAGCAAAAAACCGGGCGTATAATGAAAGGCACAAAGCTTCTTACAATATTTGTTTGGAAGGCGGAATGCGGTAGCCGAGCAGTGCGCAAATATACGCACAGTACCAACGGTCAACATACTCACGAGACGAGCGCATTCGAGGAGTAGGGTTGGCGAAATAGAAAGCTAAAGAATACTGCTTAACTTACATATAATAATAATAAAATTAATAATTAACAACTCTTTACTGCTGCTAGGTAATCTGTTTTCAGACCTCTAGTCACTGCAGCACAGACAAACAGTTCTGTGCAAACATTATTCTTGTTTGAAGGATGTTGGGGAAGGTCTCTGTAACTACAGACCGTCTAGGTAGGTACCACAGCAGCTCGCTCCTATTTCTACTGCTAAATGGTAATGTACAAACATTACTGTTTTGTAGTTGGTGGTGATGTATGCTAGCATCTTAACTGCCACGTTCGTGTAGGAAAACGTATCACTTACCATCAGGTGAATTCTTTGCTAGTATTGTCGCTTGGTCGAATAAAAAAAGTGACTGTCAATATTCCCTTTGCTCATTTCAAAGCTTTTTTCTTCACACAATAAGAACCAAGTCCATTTATCGATTACGCTGGCTAAGTCTAAGCTTGTGGAAGTCATACTATCTTAGACAGCTGTTGCTGTTGGAAAGTGTGACTTTCTTAAACTTCATCATAAACAATCAATAAACCAGAATTTGTTAACAAAATATATATAGTATCGTGCGACTCAAATCTTCACTCATAAGTACGTGATAGACCTCTTAAAGTCTAGGCGTTACGGAACATTACTCAAAACACTAAAACGTATGAAATTGTATTTTTCTGCAAGTATGTTAACATTAATGTAAATTAGAAAAAAAATGGTTTTATAGTATTACAATTAGAAAGAAATATTTTTTTGAATCTTTTTTCTTTTCCTTTTGTACTTAAAGAGTCTAAGTTATTATTGAAACACTTTTTTTATGATAATAAAACTTAAGATATTTATACTACAGTTAGTACGTTTCAAACGGTTGAATTCACTTTTACTAATGGTTTTTTTTATATATACCGTTATATTATATTAGATTTGTATATTAATGATTATGCTGTCGGTGCTTTACGTTAATTTCTCTCTCATCTTTAGTCAAACAGACAAGCAAATTATTAATATAATACGTGATTGAATGCGAGTGAGTTTCGGCGTATTTTCTATTGATCAGCTCTCACAAGTCGCCGCCCTCATTGTTATAAATCCAACCGTCCAATACAACGGACGATTGCTATCTACCAATGTATTACTTTTTTATTCGACGAGATGAGCAAGGGGTTCACTTGATAATAAGTGACATGCTTGTCTGTAACGTGGCGTTGGTTGGTAAGATGGTATAAACAGACCACTTGCGTTTTTGAGGTACAAGGTGTGAAGTCTTCTTACTCCAGTTTACTTCTTAAATTTACAATGCCATCCAAACTGGAATATAGTAATGTTTGCACAGTACTGTACATCAGCTGCAATAGGAGCTGCGGTAGTACTTAAACGTTCTAAGAGACCTACCATCAGTAAACAGGTATAGACTAAGGCAGGTAATAGGTACATTCCTGATACTAGCTACTAATACTTTTTATGTGATTTCTTTATTTTCATACAAAATTTATTACCGCAACTTCTAAACTTGCCGTCTAATAGTAATGTGTAAAACATTACTGTGGTAACGAGATTTCACACTTTATGTTTCAATGCGACGAGCGTAATGTGGTGCTGTGTTCACAAACTTAACCAGCACCACATTATTATGGGAAAAAATATCACTTTCCATCCCGTGAACACCTTGCTCGTCTCGTCAATTAGTAGAATAAAAAAATAAATAAATACTAAAATGTATTGGTTAGTTTGAAATACTAAGTTTTGGTACTATAAAATATTACATAATTTTCTATTTGGATATTTGCTTTAATGTTATTGAATATATATATATACTGTATTGTTAATAGAGCACAAAATATTTCTTTTGTTACAAAAATCGTTTTTTTTTTGGATTATACTTGTATGTATTTATAACGGTGGTGACAAGATTTTATTTATTTATTTATGACCCAAAAAAGATACAAAACTTTTGACTTCCGATGGTCCCACACCAGGTAAGCCTGTGCTGTGGGCACCCATATCGCTTAACTTAAAACTATTATAGACATTCACATATTTTAGTTAGGTTAAATATATAAGAATAAATATATATAAATAAATAATACATAATACACATATTATATTATATAGGATAATTTAAGACAATTTCTGTAATTTTATTTGTTATTAACTATTTTAGATATTAATACATTTTTGATATGTCTTATTGTGGCGATGGGAATAATATGTAACCAAAAATAGTTAACAAAAGGATATTATACATTTTTTATATGTATGCTTCTTTGGTGTTAAGTGCTTATAGCAACATATAAAAAAATATTTTTTGTTAATAAAGATATTTTCTTTGCTTTCTCTTTTGTAATTATAATAATTATTTCTTACTATCAATATCTGTGGGAGGTAAATACCGGATACAGGTATTTTCATAATAAGTTAGTCACCAAAATATTGTATACCTATAGATAAATATATATTAGTTAGAGAAATAAAATCTTTCTACTTTATTTTAATGTTCTGTTTATTTAAATAGTTATTATATCATTTCTATATATTACTTATAACAGGAATCGCTACTGTCATACATAGTAATGTTTACTCAGTACTTCTAAAATGTAGAAGTTAAATCAAAGCAAGGTTAGTAATTTACTTATAATAATGATAATAGCACCATCAGCTGATGAAGGCTCTCGCTTGAAAATGGGACTTCCTCAAAGATCTCCACCTCCTCGACAGTCCATATACGTCCAGTAGACATAGGACTCACTCAATAGTAGGTGGAGTTGAGCCGTATTCTATCATGCTGGCCCAATACGGGATGGTGAGCTAATACCTCATTTGGTTCGTAGGTTGGTTGTACGTGAGTTGTTGTGTTGTACCCTTCCACACTAGGTTAATATATATATATTAAACACAGATTCATAATAATACAATAGTTTGTATATCCTAGATTCAATATTGATGATAAACCAAATCTAACGATTTGTTACTCGGGCATTGAGTGAATCACGAATGCGTGTGGGCACACAGCACACACTCAGAGCTTTCTATATAAAAGCTATGTTATATTGATTCAATATTTGCCTTGTAACTGCAAAGCAAAGCTTGCCCGAGCTGCACTAGCCGGCGGGTAGAGGAGCGCTGCCGCGGGGCGCACCGCTACTCCGCAAACATATCGGTAAAGTACACAAGATGAAGTCAGGAGCTAATCTCAAGAGTGCCAGTTAATTGTGTTTGTTATATACATTTTTATGTATATACATATCAACCACTATACCATGTAAATTGAATCTGGATGTTTGTATGTTTACAGAGGTTTGGATCATTCCTAATAAGAACAATGAAGTTTAACGACTTGCCTCTCAAAGTGATCGAGATGTACACTATGTGGTGAAAGATTTATCTTTAGAAGTACCACATTGTTATGACCAGGTCATTACTCGTCTTATTGCTTTGAGGAATTAAAATTATATTAACATCCGATCACAATTCTTCAGTGAGAAGGCAGGCGTATAAAAAACCGTTTACAATTCAAAACTCGCCTTACGACTTTATAATATGTATGGAAGTTCGCTAATTTCGTGCTCGCGTAATTTTAACGGCACAAATACTTTCTCCGTATCGGGGCCCGTGTTAAGTTTGGTAGGCAATATCGGGAGGAGCTTTAAGTTCACGTCTCCGAATCAATTTGCGATCGCGTCAAAGAAAGAATTTCTCATAAGCTTCCAAAGAGGAGAAGGCGGATAGACACGTGGACGTAAACGCGGCGTTTCCTTTATACGCCGCATACCCTTACTACTTATCTCATTATATTCCTGTTAGAGTTGAGAAAAGTAATGTTTATTAGAAATCACATAATGTTAATATGGTAAGTTAAATTTATTACATTTTTAATACATGTAATATTTAATTCATAAAATAGTTAATTAACGTAGAGAGCGAAGGATATTTAAGCATCATTAAAGAGGCGACAATGTGGTCCGTTTATTACCGAGTATATTACGAAGTTATCACTATAAATTTAAAATAACTTTGTATATAAATTTTAGAAAAAACTGATTTTGTGGGTATCTATAATCATTAGCCTATGTTTAAATCACTTTTGAATTGTTGAGTAAATTGTTGCTTCTTTTTTACCGTTAGGCTTAAGTTTATCTATAGAATGATAAGTAAGAAAATAGTAGTTTAATTTAAAAATTATGTTTTTCACATAAGAACCTTCACAAAGAATTGAAGCGTACAATCTAATTATTGAATCTGAACAGGATCAGAGGAGCACATCGCGTAAAGTATGTAAAGAGCTCGTGCCTCTCAAAGAAAGAATTTGCAATAAAATTGTATAGGCCACGCCTTCCTCACACACGGAGGCACTATTGGCGAATCGCGTATTGGAAAAACGAGGAAATGGGGAAAATAGCACCGCGGGGAAAAAGAGTTGGGGTGGAGTTAAGGCGTGTGTGGATAAGATATGTGACGAAAACGAAATACCAGCTATTGGGGTGGTACTGTAATTTAGTTACTACTCGAATTGTTTAACTTAACTGAAACCTAATTTGACTGCATTCTCTGTAAATATTTCCACTTTAATTCCACACTTGACTTATTCAATAAAGCACAATTGAAGAAAATTACGGAATATTTATGCAGATTATATCACCAGCTGATAGATGTCCACTGCTGGACATGGGTCTCCAATAATGGGACGATTTGGGCCGTCTCCCACCACGCTGGCACCATGTGATTTGGTGGAGAGTCCGCGCGTCGATTGCTGTAAAGCAGGGTGCATCACGAGCAGGTGAGGTTGGCTTGGGTCCCGTGAGTTGTTGTGAGGGATCCCTTACGCCCCAAATACAGATTGTTATCAAACAAACATCGCCGAAAGTTTTCAAATGTTCTTCAACAAGCACTAGTATTTAAACCTCGTGTTAAGGTAGTGAAATAAATATCAATAAGATAATAACTAGTTAAACCTTTAGAAGTATATTTCTAAAATATTGAACATTACAACAGTGTAAATAAACAGTAAAAACAAATTGTAAATAACTATACGCAAAAGGAAAAAGACTATGTATATTGTAGGTATAGTAAATAAAGATATATATATCTATATATATAAAGGATACATAAACTGATTACTAACGAAGCAAGATGTACATATTTAAATATATAGGATTTAAGATATATAAAAAATGTATTGTAGGATATGGAAGAGCAGACCGATCTAACACAAGCAGTTTGTACTTAAAAGAATATTCCAGCAACTGTTATTGTAAATTGAATGAATTTTTAATGAACAAACTTTTGTTTTAATAAAAACACGTGTTAACGAAGACCTTGATTGGTAATCTCAGGGGAATGAGGGCTACATAAAACATGGTGAAACAATTTGGTGTTTTATAAATATCCTAACTTGCGATTGATATGAATATTATAAATCATATAGTATATGAGATATTAAATTTATTTAAATGCTTTGTTATAAGGAAATAATCTAATGATGCTATAAAAGATATGTATGTTTTATATATTTTATATGTAATATTTATATGAAGTTAGAGCGAGGATACATAGATCAACGTTGACGCATTGGCAAATGTCAAGGCGTTGTTATAATTGAATGTTAATGGCAAGGACCTTAATGAAGCTACACGAGTGCCCTTTAGCACACACTGCAAGGCAAAATGGCCGTCATGCAGCTAACAAACTACATATACAGGTAGATCATGTTCGTCAGCTTATTTTCATATTCGTTACTAGTAACCACCGTAATAAATATCAATGACAATCATAATCACGTATT
The DNA here is from genome assembly GCA_018246255.1 of Pachliopta kotzebuea. NCBI lineage: Eukaryota > Metazoa > Arthropoda > Insecta > Lepidoptera > Papilionidae > Pachliopta > Pachliopta kotzebuea. The sequence continues at coordinate 14,156 of DWLS01000489.1, read as the reverse complement.
GAGGGATTAGACGATTAAAACTATTAATAATTTTATTAGATTGAACCTGGGACCTGTGTGATAATAGAACTGTTAACCACCGGTCAGCGGAGGCAGAGTTCCAAGAAAACGGGCTCATTTATTACCCGCTGCATTATTGCACCTCGAGCGATCTCGAATTTGTCAAATTAAAGCATCGGAGCGGAGTTCCCGCGTTCGTTTCCATCGCAAAAACACCGTCTCCCACCAAATTACGTGGAGAGTTAATTTGTTCATATTCGGGCCCCTGCGCTGCCGGTGAACAAACCAGCGTTTTCCTCCCAAACCGGTTTTTATTATGTGAATCGCGAAATAGTTCAATTTCGATTGCAAGGCCGTACGCTGCTTTATGCCGCTATAGTATATTTCAAATTAATATCACTAGGCTACTAGTTGTTTAGTCTTCTAATACGACGGTCTCTGGTTCGATTCATGAACTTATAGAGTTTAAATAACGATAGATATCCTTAATCGATTTCCAGTCCGACTGGTCTTATTTGCATCCAACGACTGCCTGCGATCTACGACTGTCGTCGTCGGTCGCTATTAAGCGATCGTCCCACTCTGCGCTTAACAGCGATTTATAAAAACAAGTTATTAAATATCACAATAAAAAGAGCGTAAAGCGGGTACCAGTAGAAGAATTACCGAGAAACAATAAATATTACTTTAAATGTAGCGCGCAAAAAGTAAACCGACCAATTTACGAACGCCTACGGAGCGGTGGGATTCATCAAAAATCGATTACTTACAACAAATTGCAGTTTAACAACCGGCTGCGGACGTTCCGTTGTGTACGATATGACTTAACTAGTGACCGTGCTGGCTGCGGACGTGAGGGGGACCAGCACCAACAAGTTTTGAGGAGGGTCATCTATATGTAAAACTGGAACACATGAATTGTATCGAGCGGCGAACACAAGCAAATGGATTAATACGAGTTCTATTTTCATTTAAATTGTTTATATCAAAATTTATTAAACCTTTTTGCATTAGAATTATCATTATTTTAATAGAAAAAGAACTTGCATTACTTCGTTATAAACTGCCATTAGGCGCTGCAGAATACTAACCTACGTACCATGCAAACTTGCATGAGGATGATTAATATAAATATTCAAGTAATGTTTCATTATATTTAGTACAAAGTCACTGCACTTTGATCTAACGCTAATGGCCGTTTAATTAGTGGCTTAACTATCGACATTAATTAACCAACTTATTAAAATTGACATGCGAACTTAATTACGTTACCAAGGTTACACGTACAGTGAACTTCTCCGATGATTCATTCTTATATGACTTTTCAACGAATATTTGGAAGGATTCAGACATTTTTAAAAGTTTTGTAATGACTATAATAAGATTGAAGTCGTGATAGCTTAGTGGTTTCAACGCCGGCCTTCCCCTCCAAACGTACCGGGATCGAATCCGGCTTGCATCAATGATTTTTTTCAATTTATGTGAAGTTAGTATAACTCCAACTAATATCACGTGCTCTGATGGTGAAGAAAAACAACGTGAGGAAACCTACTTATCTATGTGATGATCATCCGTGGCCGGACCAGTACGTGAAATGCAAAAGGCAATGGCAATACCACTCCATAATAACTGACAAGAAAGTCGTCGTGTGTTTCAACACACATGATGTCCATGACCCTAAGTCATGAGAAAACACGTTCTAGAAGAATAATAAGATATTCATATCTATCTTTGTATCAATAATGGTACAGAGAATGGATAAGAATAGCTCCACAGCGGCGTCCTTAGGAGAGGCCTATGTCCAGCAGTGGGCGGCCGCAGTTGTAACTATTGGGAACCAACTCTAGGAAGAATTCAACAGTTCTTTTATTTTATTCATGAGAACATATTGATGTTTCACATGATGCAGAATTACTTATTTTTTATTAGACTGAGCGATGAGATGAATTGAGCGATTACCTGATTGTAAATGATACCCAAAAAAACTGGGCGATGGTTAAGACGGTATACACAGTACCAGATTGCAATCGTCGCTTTTAGACATGACGTGTTAAGTCTAGTTACCCCAGTAATTTCACTAACATATAGCATCCTCCAAACTGGAGTTTGCATAATACGATTTGTAGTTACAAATGGGAGCTGTGGTTATATCTACTCGTACCTAGACGGTCTCAGACAACAGAGACCTTGCCACCAGTATCCTCATCAGTACTTATCTTCAAAACTGTGGAGGATTATGTTTAGTGAGTATAGAAAGGTAGAAACATCGTACTAAAAAAGATGTTAACACTGATGTTGAAAAATGCCTTTTTAGCCGTAGCTAAAATTGCGGCAAATATTAAATACTCTTCTTTTCTCTAAATTATATATATCAATGACCGTTATAGCCATGAATGGTAACAGATATACCACAATTAGAAGAATAACAAGGTCTTCGAGGGGTAACTGTGAAAAAGTAGACGCAAAGAGAGATGCAAAACATTGCTGAATTAACAAACATACTCAAACTACATTATTGTAGGCAGATAGCAGCAGATCTAAAAATTCTTGGTTTTTCCGCTAGTTCATAAGGATAAGGTTATTTGTAACAGCTGCATTGGCAAAGGTTGTTTCTGCAGCTTCATCACTTTCCAAAGATACATTGTGAGAATGTTCCAAATATATTTCTTTTTAAGCTTGCAATCTAGTCTAGAATAATAGTGACTGAAAGAGCGTATCGTTGGCAAATCATGTGTAAACAGACATAAATTATTCTTGTACTCGTCCAATTTACTCAGGAGCGACGTTGCAAGCGATTTATTAAGCACGGTAAGGGAACATTGCCAATAAATCCGTTGTTACATGCAATTTTATACCGTTTTATTTGTTCCCATGTACCGGAGAGGTCTCACAGATGACACTCAGATTAGGGATCCGCGGTCACGATAAGAATGCACGAATAAATGATACCTGTGCGATTACCGAAATAGGATTAAATAAAGGTTAAAGTCCATTGATTTTTTTCTCGATAATCATATTCCATAATATACGGAAAAGGTCATACAGAATAAGATTTTTTATAAAGAAAACATCAAGACGTTGTAACTTTTGAACAAAATGAGAACAAGAAGGAGAGAAAGAGAAGTGGTAAATATGAAGTATTTGCTAAAAGTTGAGCAAAATTTAGTATACTTTAAAGAAAGCTTAAAAATATTAATGTATGTACAAAAAGTTAAGGCCATAACTAAAATTTGCACATTTAGACCCTTCATACAAGTACAACAAATTATAAATTTACTGTTTGGGACATATTATAATTAAGAGGCCTTAAACTCAAGGTACAAATTGGACGGTTGTCAAAGACATCTTTTGAATTTACTGTAGAGTAATTTGCTTTAATAAAAATAATAGATTTTACAGGCAGTGGGTTTCTCGATGAACACAACCACTTTTCTGACAACTAAACAGTAGAGAACAAATATAATTACATGCGGGTTCAAACGACGTTACCAGGGCAACGATAAGTAACATCTTGTCTTAAAGAGACAAACATAACGTAATAATGAAAACACAGTTTAGCAATATACGAGTCATTAGATTAGTGTAAGATTAAAATAAAGTGAGGTACAATAGAATTTTTTATGCAATCCTTCGAAATCCAAGGTCCCGTTTGACTTAGAATTCAATCAAAGCGGCAATTGTGATTTTGCTCTCGAACATTCCCAAACGCACAGCGACACGCAATCAAACAATTTGCTTTGTTACGCTGATATATTTCAAAGCGGATTCACACCTGGCCCTCATTAATCCAGCGGCTGTTATGCGATCACGGTTATAATACTAGACTTGATATATTTCAGCGTTTGAATATCTAGTTATACTTGCAAAGGTAGACCTTTGAATGACGTCACTAACAGCGAATGCGACTTGATTGATTCGCAGATTGTTCTTATTTATTGCCACTTAGAAGTAATATCTTTTTTATTAAACGTCATAACTTTGGTACATAAAGATGATTTACACTTCTTTTAAATTAAAAGTACCTCCAGTAATAGAGATGTACTAAAAGAAACAGAAATAAGGGATAGCTAAACTTTATCTGTGGATATTAATGAATTGCGTCACGAAGTTGAATAGTTTAAGATGTCGTCCAAGTAGTTTTATGTGAATTTAGTCCGAAGTATTTATTTCCACTAAGAGTTAAGTGTTCAGTTACTATATATGTTAGACTAAATAAGCAAAAGATTAACAGAAAGGAGTAGGATCAGGGAATAAGCAGCGGAAGGTCGTGACGTGTGGTAGAGCAATTGCGCCGGCGCCGCTCGGTTGATGTCATTGCTCAATAGTAATTATACCACCCGACTTGCCGGATTAATTGTTAGGTCCGACTCACACCAAGATCGAATCCAATAATAATACATATTTCACTCTATACAACAAATCAATGATCAGTCATCAACCAGGGTCAATGACAATAAAAAATAAATTGGTTCATAAACTGTACATAGCGCTAAAATGGGAAGCTCGACGAATCTGAATAATCCTCGAACGATTTCCTTACGACAGGAATACCATCCAGCCATGTCTGACAATTGGATCCAAGACCTGCTGAAGACCGAAGGTAATCGTTGAAAGGGAGTATTCGATTGCTCGTGCGATTAAGGAGGGTATGAATGATATTTTTTTTACGCGACAATGAGACGAGCAAGGCGTTCACCTGATGGTAAGTGATACGCTTGTCCTTAACAACGTGTTGCTGGTTACGCTGGTATAAAATACACCATATTGCGCTCATCGCCGTGAGATTTTAGTTGTTAAGTCTCGTCACTCTAGTAACTTCACAAGCATACAACAACCTTTTAACTGGAACACAGTAATGTTTGCACAGTACTGTTTGTCGGTAGAAGTAGGAGCTGCGGTGATACCTAGACAGACCGTCTCCTGCAAGAGACTTACCATTAGTTAAGGCACATAAATCTGAAATGATGATGATGAATTAATAAATCATTATCATCATTATTTATACTTTTACTTTCCATTAGGTGAAAATAGCAAGGTCTAGGACCAATCGGCGTTTAGATCTTAGAAACCGACTGAGCTATGCTGTGGATGTCGATCAGCTGATGATGATGATTTACTTGTCACATTTCTTTGGAACAATTAATAGATTTAGATGTATAAATTTGTTGAAATTATAACAAATAAACATAAATGTTAAGATTTTTATTAATTTTAATCCGTTTTCCTTATTGTCTATATGTTACAGAGGAGTTGTTTGCAGTAAATTGAACTAATCCATTACTGTGCTGACGACCCCGACAAATTGCAACCGGCCAAATGAGCGTTGTTACTGACGCACAACTTTATATTACCGCCATAACTATATCTTTTGAACAATTTTATACCCTAAACTCAAGGTTTTAAGAGATATCAAATATTAAATTTATTTTGTGATTTGCTATTGTATGTTTGTGTCGCCCTATAAATAAGGCAAAGTGATACCGGAGTCAAGTTTTTTATATATATCGTTCACTAGACATTTTTAAGTACTGGAAGATCTACTATAATTTTTATTTAGTATATGCAAGTGACTGAATTATTAATTAATAATTTTTATGTGACAATCCTGCAGATATTTCACTTCAACACTACATTTACAGCGTTTTATAACAGTTTAGTAGCAACAGTAAATTTGTATTTGCAATACATTGCTAACTGTATTCAAAACCTGACCTAGGCTATTGACTCTATGAACTGATTAGTCCAGAAGCCAATCTACCTAATAACGAGATAATAATGGAGATCAACAATAAAAAATATCGTAATATGTAATAAATCACTTGTTTTTATACCATCAGTAGAAGTTTGGAGAAATTGAAGTTAATTGGTGGTAGTTCACCGTTGCCGAAGACCGTCTAAGTATCACCGCAGCTGCTATTTCTACCGCCAAATAGTAAGGCGCAAACATTATCGTGTTCCAGTTTGAAGGTTCTGTATACTAGTGAAATTACTGGGATAGTAATACTTAACACCTTACCTTTAAAGGCGACGAGCCCAATGAGGTGCTGTGTATACCAATTTAACCAGCACCACGTTGTCATGGCCAAGTGTGTCACTTACCATTAGGTGAACGCCTCGCTTTTTCACACCGACGAATTAAAAAAATACATACACTGATGGTAATTATAATTTAGTATCTTCTCAAGGACTCTTTTTTATTTTATCTTGGTGACGAGACAAGCATAGCGTTCATCTGGTGGTAAGTGAGGCGCTTGCCGATAACAAAGTAGTGCTGGTAAAGATGCACACAGCACCACATTTCGCTCGTCGCCTTGATATTTAAGGTGTTTAGTCTCGGTAACCCAGTAATTTCACTAGTATTTACCGCTTTTCAAACCGGAACATATTACTGTTTACACATAACTGTCTCTTTATAATATATAAATATTTTAATTCTGTAAACAGATTCAGATGTTAGTATAATGATCCTATTAGAAGGAGGAGGAGGAGTTGATTAACTGATGGTAAGACTCAGCTGCCGGAGTAAGTCTATGCAATTATTACTGCAGCTATTGTTTCGTACCAAACAGTAATGTGCAAACTTTACTACGCTCCAGTTTGATGGGAGTTGTAGCTAGAGAAATTACTGAGGTAACGAGACTTACGCTCTTGTTTTAGTCCTTTCTTATTATTTATCACCATATTGTTAAAAGGCGAATCTCTTATTATTCTCAGACATTTTCTGTATATAAACTTAGACATTTAAAAAAAACTAAATTATGTTAGTCTGCCTTTCTATACTTATATAATCTAAATAAATTTATAAAGATTTTTTTAAATGGTATCGTTATAGTAGAAGATTGAAACGATGTTAAAATGGATTATATAGCAGTCGTGCCTTTCAAATATGATTAACTGCTAACCTTAAACCGTTACAGTAAGGTATTTAATGGGAACCCATAAAGCACAGCGTACTATCAATACAATTACGCATTAGCTACATTATCAGTTAATTACATCGAAATTTCTTTTCGGTTCATTTAAACCACGATCCTCATCTTGTTCACCTCACGGTTTAGTTTAACCCGCGTCGGTTGTTTGATCGGTCAGGCGATGGAGTCATCAGCGTTGACCCCATCGCTACATTTTGTGCTCTTATTACCAATCTAATTCAGAGTAATTGAAATCTACTGGATCATCAGCGCAAGACCGTTTTCCGTACAATAAATTATAAGAGATTTATACCCTGGATTGTATATAGTTCAACACAGAGGTTCAATTTGTTGCAGTCTTTGAATCTGAACAAAAATGTGACAAGTATAACTTACCTGTGGAAAGTTTTTATAATAATGACAGTTAACTTATATTTCATGCTAAGTTACGCAAATTAGTTATTAGTATATCTTAGTTATTGGTATGTCTTCGTTATCGGAGACCGTCTATGTTGGTACCACCACAGGTCCTCTTTCTACCGCCAAATATTAATGTGCAGACTTTACTGTGTTCAACTTTGAGAGTGTTGTATGTTAGTGAAATTACTGGGGTAACGAGACATGACACCTTATGTTTAAAGGCGATGAGCGTAATGTGGTGCTGTGTATACTATTATAACCAGCGCCACGTTATTATAAGTAAGCGTATAACTTACAATCAGGTGACTCTGGCTCGTCTCGTTGCCTTTCAAATACAGAAAATAGGTTATAAATAATATTAATCAAAAAAATCTAGTACGTAACAAGTAAGTAAATAATGTTTTATTACTTCTATCATCTTCAGTATGATCAGGTTATGATTTTAAGTCAACCTCTAGGACTTAATAGAAATTTATTTTGAAATATCAAATAAGTATATATAAGATGAAAATATATAATTTTAATATTCGTATAATATATTATCAAAATTGGAATAATATTAAATAAAAGTGTATAGGCATGATTCATATTTAAAACCTTATTCTAGTAAAGTCTAAGTAAGTTTAAATATTTAAACTTATTTTTTTTAAACGTACAAAGTATAATGCTAAAGAACACTTACAACCTGGATAAGCTTTATCTAGGCTGTGCAGTAGTAGTAATACTTATACGCTATTACATCCAGGTTGGTTCACAGTAAGGTAACCGTATAATAGAATAGTTAAAAGATTATGATTTCGAACTGATGACATGTTTTTATAATAAATTTCCAAACAAATGATTTATAATAAAGAGATAAATTGTTTACTATACAAAACGGACGCATCGATTGAATCGCTATAAAAACTATACATCGGTTTTTCACACTTGAAATTTAAATAAGTTCTATACACTACACTCGATGTCAATTATTTGTCCATCAATGACGTGTCATGCATACTAAAATAGTTTAACAACGTTACTTTTTTTTAATATCTGTTAACAGTAATTGACAGGTCGTTGTAGCATATGATACAGCAGAACCCATTGAAGCGATCCGATCGATCAGATGATGCGTTGAAAAGTTTACTTTGTAAACTAATACAAAGTGGAGACGCCGTTCAATAGATTATCTGGGTGTAATAAAATTAAATATCTCTGTTAGTTAATGTAATGATTTGTATAAGATATTGTTTGAGTGTAATGGAAACTTTATTCACATTATAATAATACAGTTAAATTATAGTCTTGGTACACATTCACCTTAATGAGTTGATGATGAGCTCTAGTGGACAAGATTCGGAATAAAGTAAGCCAGAGGAATGAGGGAACCAATATAGCTCTCCGTGTATGCCAATTGAACTGGCAATGGGTTGCTCATGTTTGTTGCAAAAGTGACTATTGTTGGGGTAGACTTATCTTAGAGTGGAGACTGCGACTAGGTTCAGCAACGATCTGCGCAAGGCAGTAACTGGATACGTATAGCTGAAGACCGAGCTAAGTGGCGTTCTTTGGAAGAAGCCTATGTCCAGTAGTGGACTATTGAGTGATGATGAGTTGATGAAAAAATTGGGAATGATTATTTGGAAAATTTTGGAAATTTATTGTGGTATGGATAAAAGTACTGCAGTGTTATCTGGTTAGACAGTTCCTATAATTGTACTGAATGTAGTTAGGTATTCTGTTGCTGAAGGTCTCTTTGGTAGGTCATATTAGCCGCCAAATAAAAATAAGTAAATACTATTTATTGTCTTAGTGAAATTACTGCATTATAAAGACTTAGTGATTTATGTAGCAAAGAGTCGAGGACCAATTCTTATAGTACATAACATCAAAAGAATGTAACAAAAAGCCAAATTAAAATAGTACGGTACATAAATGTGATGATGTGAAGTCAACTTCAATTTTTCTTTTACTTATCAACGAAACAAGTTATCTGTTCACTTGATGGTAAGTGATACTCTTAACCGTAATAATGTGGCGCTTGTTAAAATTGTATACATTGAACCACATTGCACTCGTCGCTTTAAGACGACAAGTTCTTAAATCTCGTTACCCCAGTAATTTGACTAACTATACTTTTCATATCGCAATACAGTTATATCTATACAGTACTGTTTGTCAGTTGCAATAGGAACTGCGGTGATACTTACCTATATGGTCTCTAAACAAAGACCTATTACCAGTAAGTTATATTGTATAGTATAACTAAAATTATTATTACTTCGAATCGATATTTCTTATAACTAGTATCAAGTCTTTTTTTTATTTAGTTTTAAACGTTCCCCTTCGTGCTGTGGCTAAAGGTCCTGTCTTTGTATTTATTTGCTATTCTTCTTGTTTTTCCCTCTTTTCCTATTTACCTAACTTGTCTATACTTTAATTCTACATGTCCTTCTTTCACTCTTTCTACATATTTTTATCTTTTGTCATCTTTCAAGCATCATCTCTCAATCCAAATTTCGTCGCATTTTACATTTTAAGTACAATATTTTTGCTATTTCTATCTTATTTACATTTAGCAATACATGTTTTTTTTTATTTAAATTACTTTCTATTCTCTTTTTCATTATTATAATCTTAACTTTAACAATCACTTGTTTTATTTCTTTTTAATATAAAGTCTCTAGAATATGAGTGAAGAACTACTAATACTTAACGGAGGTAGGTGGACTATAGAGAAGACAGGGTCAAGTGGCGATCGTAAGCCATTAGCCTGATTAGACCAGCGGAGGCGACAACGGGTCACGTTTTATTATAGGGGCCGGAATTGGCTTAACTGTTCCTCAGCAGGGCCCCCCCTATCATTAAAATCTTCGAGATTACTTCTTGGCGTCTTTATTTGAACACGGTTAACGTATTTCACGGTTTAAATTATCCCCGGGTTAAACGTTAACCGTAACTATTAAACTGTTATCAAAATGTACGAGAAGGTTAGATTGTGATGAAGGAAAGAGTTACGCTATATATTTGGTTTAAGCCATAATTTTATTTTTATGATGGTAACTAAACTTTTTAAACAATGATCCAATCATCATCATCATCACCAGCCTTTCCTAATACACTGTTGGACACAGACCTTCTTCAAAGTCTTCCACTAAATGTGTTCCCCAGCTTTTCCCATCCACCTAATCCCGAATGATACACTAACTTAATCTAACTTACTATACAGGGCTCATTTATTTCATATAATTTATTTCTTTTGTTTTCTGTTCTCCTTTATCATTCTTTCATTCTCTCGGTCATCCATTCTTTTTTACTTATCCTTATACCACATACTCTCTTTCTTTGTAAATATCTATTTACTCTTTTTACATTTCTGACTCACTCTTTATTATTTTATCTTTCCTCCTACTTTCTTTTCGTTCTTCTCCTTAGATCGCGCTTAATACACGCCACATACAGACACTGTTAGAAGCTGTCTCATCATCATTAACAGCCTGCGGTAGTTCATTGCGAGATATAGGCGTCTAAAAGTGTCTACTGGCCCTCGTGTCTTTGTGACCCAGCGGTGGACCAGACTGTAGCACCTCCTGTCTCTTATTTGGAAAAGAGAGAGCCGACACAGAAATCTTTCTCAAATGATCGCCGACGGAAGTCGCCGTATATTTTTAAAATTCAGAAAAGAAATAGCGCAAAAGATAATGAAAATAAATAAAACTAGTCCTTAGTATAAGTTTTAAAATTGTAAATGTAAATAGTATCTGTATAAATAAAAGATATAGGGACTGAAAAATGTAAAAGTAAGTAAAATATAGAGAAAAAAATTTATAACAAAATATAAAAATAAAATATGTAATACGGTGTACTTTAGTCTGAGAGACGAAGCCTGAGAGAGGAAGAAAATACATGTAGTAAATGTATGGAAGATTAAAAACATGTGTAGTTTAAGAGAAAACAGTTAGGGAAAAGAAAAATATTTAAAAGACAAGCACACAATGACCCTTACATGAAGAGGGAACGTGTAAAAGAAAAAAAAAGTGTCTATTTGTACTCTAACTAATACTGGTGAAGCAGAGTTGGAAGGAGTCACAGATTGAAGTAGACTAGATGAAGTTGTAGTGGTAGTGGTAGTCGAAGTGGCCTCGTCTCTTCCTACACATGGCTTATTTATATTATCCGCACTCCAAGTTAAGGGTATCGTTACGGCTCCGCAGCTTGTCATTAAGCCTAAGTTTGCGCCAGTGTCGTGATAGCCTAGTAGTTAGAACGCCAGGTTTCCACGGATAGGGGTACCGAGTTCAAATCCGGTCTGAGGAAATGAATTTTTGCAGTAAGTGTAACACCTAATATCACGTGCTTTAAGCCATGAATCAATCAATAAAAAAAGTTTGGGCTATGGTATCAAGCTGTACCGACCTACTGACAGTAGACTCAGCTCATCCTCTCACCTCTATAGTATATCGTACAGCATGTATAACTATTTAGTATGTTGGATAGTTTAATTATATCCTTTTCTTTATAGTACGATGCGATGAGACGAGACTTCCACCTGATGGTATGTGATATACTAGCCCATAACATTGTGGCGTTGGTTATGGTATACATAGCACCACATTGCGTTCGTCGCCTTAAGACATAAGGTTGTCTCGTTACCCTAATAATTTCACTAGCTGCAACACCTTTCAAACTGGAACACAGTACAGTTCACATTACTATTTAGCACTAGAAATATAAACTGCGGTGATGTTTAGAACTAGCTGCCAAAAATATCCTTAAGCTTTCTTCTAAAAATTATTTTATAGTGCTTCTCGAAGATCGTTTAAGATGTCCTATACCTATAGCTTTAATCACAGTTATTTGTATTTTCCGCAGTCAAATATTCTTTAAATAGAAAATTTATGGTATAGATTCTGTAGGTAATATAACAACGCTACTTCTATATACAATTGCTAGAAATTCATTTTATGAATATTACTTCTGTTTGTACTGGCAATAAAATAACAAGCGGCAAATCGTTTAACTTCAAAAAGATATTGAATTGGTAATAAGTTACTAAATTGATTTCTATAACTTGAAGTAATATAACTTTGGTAATGCTTTCAACATCGGTTAGTAGACAGATTGTTAAATTATTTACTATCGGTTTACTTATTGTAATATTTTAAATATTTGATGATGTTTACTACTTACTCATCTGCCGTGAGCTATTATTGATATTAGTTTCGTATGATGCCAAGTAACATAGACGGAGGAGCTTCCTGTCGTACAATACTCGAACAGCCTTAATTTTTTTATGCGATGACAACACCACTAAGATATTCACTTGATAGTAAGTGATACGTTTACTCATAATAACTTGCTGTTAGTTAAGATGGTATACACAAAAACACATTACGCTCGATGCCATGAGACGAAAGGTGTTGTCTCGTTACCCCAGTAATTTCACTAGCATACAGCACTCTTTAAACCGGAACATAGTAATGTTTGTATAGTACTCTTTGGAGATGTTAATAGGAGCTGCGGTGGTACCTACCTAGATGAAGGTTGGCAACCAGAAGATAGCAGCAGTTTGATATCAGACGATCGGAAGTTACTGGTGGTAGATTTCCGTTACCGGATACCGTCTTGTAGGTACCACAGCAGCTCCTATTTCTACCGCCAAATAGTAATGTGCGAACACCTCTGTAATTACTAGTTCTTATTGTAAGTACTAGGGTAACGAGACTTAACAACTCACGTCACAAGGCAATGAGCGCAATGTGATGCTGTATCATAGCCAGCGCCACGTTATTATAGGCAGACGTGTCACTTACTATCAGGTGAACGCCTTAACTCCACTCGTTGCCACGTAGCTTAAAAAAAATTCAAGAGAGTTCAAACATTTTCTACCACGGCATTTCCAATGCAAGGAGGTAACTTTCTTTCTTAAAGCTTAAGTTATTAATATACAAATAAACTCAAATTACGGCCCATTCATTAAGTACGTTATTAGAGTTGGATTTAACTTTTATCACTTAAATTACAGTGCCGAGATCGCGTGACCAGTCAGAAGCCTTCAATTTATACGACGCCCTGTGAAGCCTATGCATTTGAAAATTGAATGGAATGTGAATAGGCAGCTTATTGCTATGATTATAGAGTTTAGAATGTGGTCATGATGATTCCGCTTGGTCGTTCTTCGTTGATTTGTAGATTAGAACAATTACAGGAAGTGCACGGGTGTTGATAAGCGGTCAGCGCTCAATTGAGATTGATTAAAACCACTATTTTTTAATATGAACAAATTAATCTATTTCTGGCAACAAAATTACCGTTGGCAAACGGACGTCATAATTTCGTGCTACAAGGTTGGCCGTTGGCAACAGGTTAGTAAAGTTTAAAATTTATTGTTAACTTATGAATTGTTTGTAGTAAGTAGTACGGATGATATAAAAAGAGTCGCTGGTAGCTATGAGATCCAAACAGCACAAGATTGTATTTTATGGAATACTTTACAAGAGACCTATGTGCAGCGCGACATCTATCAGTTGAAATGATTACGATAATGATGAAATTGTGTATAATATAAATTAGGTTGATAAAGTGGCAGTACTAGTACAGAGACTATAGTGTTTAGCGAGACATTGTTGATATTTCTGTCTAAGATATATATATTTGATCATTTGGTTGTCTTTACTGATAGTAAAACTGTCTAGAAAGGTACCGCCGCAACTCCTATTTCCGCCGCTAAATAGTTGTGGCGAGACCGGCTGTATCCCGCCCATCAGGGATGGAATCACTGTTCCAAGCGTATTGTGGGAATGCAATCAGACCACGGCGAAAATAAGGACAATAAAAGCCGCC